>PVIJ01013902.1:0-43175 GCA_004024925.1 Scalopus aquaticus
TGTTGAGCATTTTTTCATGTATCTGTTGGCCATTTGCTTTTCTTCTTTGGAGAAGTGCCTTTTGAGCTCTTCTGCCCATTTTTTGATTGGGTTATTGGCTTTTTGAACAACTAATCTTTGACAAAGGAGCAAAGAAAATGCAGTGGAACAAGGACAGTCTATTCAATAAATGGTGCTGGGAAAACTGGACAGCCACATGGAACTTTCTGTAGTTTACAATCATTTCCTTTCATGTATACAGAAACTCAATAAAACAAGATTTTTGAATCCTTGTTTTACTGTTGTAAAACTTATTCTCAGAGAAATTTAAAAGTTTTTCTATTACTCGAATAACAGTAAATCGTTAATCAAACATTAAAATATGTGTGCACACTAAATTGTATTGAATGTGCAGAACGGCACATTTAGGTATTCCCACCATATTCTATAGGAGTCTATTAAATGCAGATGGTATTTCTGTAGTTGTCTGAGACCTTGAAAGATGTTCAATGTGAATTATAGCCTAGTCCAACAAATGCTTCTTTCACTGAGCTCATTTCAAGGACACTTACATGTCATTGTCTACTTGATTAATTTTTATATTTTATAAGATTTAAGACTATCCTAAGAGCTCATTAATGAATCATTCTCCAATGCTATTATCTCAATTTTTATTACATTTTGACACATTATTTTTAACTGTTTCTTTTACAGCAATATTTTTGTGGTGTTGGTTAGTCATTGAACTTTTAAGACTTAAAGGTGTGAATATGTATAATTACATAATAATAATGATAATGGGGTATCTTATGTATTAAGATCCCAAATCCTCAAACTATGCATTGTGGTGGCAAGATGTCATTAGTAATAGTGTTTAATATTTCAAACTTATATATGCATATGAATGATAAATGGCAACCATTATTTAGAGTTCATTTTAAATCTTCAAAACATATTTAAGGATAAATTCAAATCAAGTTTCAATTCAAATTCTGCTCAGTAAGGCAGTTTTTTTTCACCAACAGATAAAGAAATGGAGAAACAGTTACTGATTGATATTTAGTACAGACTATGCACAATCAAAATAAAAATAAAGCTAAGCTATTTAAGATACCAGCTTTAACTTGAACTAAATTTTCATAGATGATCATTATGTATCAGGCCAACAATCATATCATTGACAGATGATTATAATTCTGTACAGTTAAACACAATATTCTATTTGTAATACACACAATAAATACCCAGGTAATAAAAAGAATAGAGTAAGCAATAAATATCTGAGAAAAAACTAAGGAAGGCTAAAGGATTGAGAATGATTTGGAAGGTTCTAAGCAACTTTCACTGCTCCATTAGATGTAGTAAAGACTGAAAAGTATTAAGAATCATGTCCAGTATTAAAATGAGAAAAGATGAAGAGGAATGAGAATATTTTTAGAGGATACATGGCATCATGTATGTCTTCCCATGAAGGATTGTTTACATTTAAAATGTATAGATAGATCAAAAAACATGGAAGTCAGTGACAGAGGAATGTCACCTTTCCAAGAGTTGAACAAAAGTTTATGAATCAAGGACTATAAGTCTAACAAACTATCTTTCCAATATGAAGGAGAAATTGAGACATTCACAGGAAATAAAAATGGAAAGAAATGGCCACTAGCAGACCTTCCTTACAAGAAATAATAAAGTCAATTTTTCAGTTAAAAATGAAGATACAAATCTGTTTCTCAAATTTCTATAAAAAAAGGAAAGTACCACTAAAGACAACTACATACTTATAAGGAGTAACACAAATATATTTATTCATTTATCTCTTATATGATCTGATTTTCATATTTAATATGATTTCTAGATGACTTCATAAAACAATAATTAAAAACTGTGCTGCAGGGTTATTGTACATAAAGATGTAATTTACAATGACAATAACAGAGAGGAGAGGAAGATAAAAGAACTATGTTTTCATATTGTTGAAATCAAGTTGATATTATTCTAAACTAGATTGTTACAAGTTAAGATCATAATACTCAGAGTGCTAGAAATAGAAATATAGAAAAAAAAAATTAATTAAAAGAAAGAGCAAAGAAATTAAAATAGCATACAGACCTCCTGGTGGCACAGGGGTTAAAATCTCAGTGCTATCAAGGCATCACCAAACACTGCCAAATGAGTTTTACCTCTCCTGCCTCTCTTGCTGCTCCCCTCAGCAGTGTATTTCAGTAGATACACCTCTTCTGCTTCCTACTCTGTCTATGGTGAATCCTCTCACCCCCCCAACCTCTGGCCTACACCCCAGTTCTTGTATGTATAAATAAATGAAAATAAATCTTTAAAAAGATAAATAAAATAGCATATTAAAAATTGATTTAATACAAAATAAGGCTGTAAAGGAAAAATAGAAGGAAAAGATGACAGATGGCATAGGAAAATAGCATAATGGAAGACATAAGTGCTCTCATCATCAATTATATTAACAAAGCAGGAAGGAAGCACAATGGGCAATAGTGGTGGACTATGGGTCACTTAGTGGCAGGTGCATGATCCAAATACTATATCAGTCATAAATAAATAAATAAATAAATAAATATATAGAGAGATAAATACATAAATTTAAAGAAACAAATCAAAAAATACATTGAGGTATGTGCCATAAAATATATGCAAAAGTGAAATAAAAAATATTACATGTAAAAGACACTTAGGAGACTGCCCTCTATAAAAGAGAAAGCCTGATGAGTGAGGGAAAGTTTTACATTTATTTTGTATGATTGTTGAGTGAATGTCTTAAAGTCACAGGCTTTCCTCACAGGGTGCTAAGATGTACATATGAGCAACAGATCCCCTCTCTGCTGATGGATGACTTGTCCAATCACTTGTCACTCAGACAAGATACAGTGAGTGTTTACTATTTGCCAAGAATCTTGGTAGGAGTTGAAAATACTGCTGAGATAATCACAGTCCCTGCCCTTGGGAGCTCACATGCCGGCAAAGAATTATTAAACAAATAATTCTGAAGAAGAGCCACAGGGTACTCCAGCAATCTAAATTCCCTTCTCCAACACTAGGTTGAGAGTGACCTTTAAAAGGTACACTTTGCACACTTAGACATTTTCAGATGTGTATAATTTTAAAGAAATAAACCAGCATAGATAAATAAATCAGGTAGTGTCTAGACCAACCAGTCAATTGTCAGACAATAGTTAAGGTGATACAGTCTCCTAAAAAAAGACAAAACTATAGAATAAACAGTTGGTAAATATTTGCTTTTGACCATGATACCTATATACTTTTAATATTTTCCTAATTCATGTTCCCAAAAGGGAGCTACATGAATTACTTTCAAGGAGATTTAAGAACTTTGAAGACAAAGTCCACATTTTAGTACTTCTAGGTCAAAGTATCAGAGTATAAACGTATATTTACAAGGTTATGTACATCTCATGAATAAAGAAATAACACAAGACCAAATTCCATAAACTATCAATGTCCCATTTTTCACCTCTCTATAAATGCTTTTCATCCTAAACATTAGATAGGGCAGATAAAATCTTAACCAGCCTTATTTTAGTCCTTTCATATTAGATTGCCTTAGTACTAATAAAATTTCCCTCATCCTTGAACAGTGACTCATGATTTATTTTGCTTTATTTCTGTAATGACTGATTACAGTATTGCATATTAAAGGCTTAACAAAAGACAAAAGGTTTCTATAATGTGAACTAGATTTTTTATATAAATCATCATCAACGTCATTATCATTGCCCTTATATGTGGAAGCTCAGAATCAAAGAAGTCAAGTAACTTGTCTAAGCATCCAAGGTTACTCACTAAGTAGCAGAGTTGGTATAAGGTATAAATCTATCAAGGTCAAATTTCTTTCATTAAAAAGATTGCTCTTTAAGTATAAATATAAATATTCATTTGATGATATGAAAGTAGAAACCAGATTAATTCTAGAAATATGAACTTCTTTATTATCTGCATATAGATGACAAATGAAGACAGCCAGCTTTTGTTATTTTTTTTTTTATGTCTATGGTATTGACTCATATACAGTGACTTCACAGATAGACTCCACTAAGTGACAAAAGATAGCTTTTCAGTGGGATATTAGACTAGAAGCAGCCCGATTTTTCCAAGTTTATATCTTGAACTAATCAACCTGGGACTAACCATTCAAAACGAAGCATAAAATAAAGTACATTAACCAGTAAGTATACAATAAATATTACTGATTACTACTAATGAGTAGATCTATATCAGGGGGCAACCATCGTACATGCAAAGTCAGTGTCACATTTTTCCATGGTGCAGTGTCACACATTTCTTTCCATCATTTCCAGTGCTTAGTTATTGTATTTAGGGAGAAATGCCATAAGTTTTTATGAAGAATACCTGGAAAAATTAAAGATGGAAATTGCTGTCTTTACAGGCTATGAGTGATGACTAAGGAAAGAAGAGAAGGCAAATCTATTCCCTCTCTTCACTGTGATTGGAATGTGACTTCTTTTTGAATTTGGAATGAAGAAAATATTCTAAGTTTTTCAAATTGAAGATATATAAACTATAAATCTTAAGATTCATGATTTTCTTTCCAATGAAGCACATAAACAAATATAACAGATGGGATGACAGCCTGGGCTCTGAATTTACAATGCTAACAACCAACAAGGGATTAGCATCAGGAATTTAGGAGAAACTTATTTCAAACAACAAATGAGACAGCAAAAATAATGAGAAGTTGAGCAAAGAATATGAATATAACGAACTAAATTTTTGAACTAAACGAGAAATTCATGCTAAATTAAGTTCAGAGCAGTGGGAACTCAGATTAATATAAGAACCAGATAACATTTTAAGATGATTTGGTTAGTAAAAATCAAAAGATAATACCAATGTTGGGAATCTAGAACACTTTATATTCTGAAACAACTACAAAAAACTTTGCAGAACATGGTAAAATTAAGTATGTTCCAGAAACTCTTCCTGGGTATTTACTCTGAAATTATCTCTATTCTTGGTCTGTAAGGGAAAATGTATATGCTCATTTTCATGGTGGTAGAACTTATACATAGGGACAAGTAGGTCTCCATCTATAGTGGTCTCCATCTATTTTTATTTTTTATTTTGTTCTGATTAAATTTTTTTTTCTGATTAAAATTTTTAAATATTAAATTTTGCTCAGATTTCCTTGTCTCAAACCTCATTTTCCACTTGTTTAGCAATTACTCAGATCCAATGCCTCTCTAACAAAAAGTCTTGCCTTTGCTAGGCTACCACCTCCTAGTCACTTTCAAGTTCAAGATATTATAATTAATATATTTAATTAACTGTGTTTCGAAATGGGAGTCCCATTTCACATTCCTTCAATAACTGATAAGGACTGTGTTTCCTTCACATCTTCACTAACAGTTATTATTTTGTTCTGAATTATAGCAATCCTTACATATGTTAAGTAACACCTCACTATGACTTAAATTTCCACAATGCACTTGTTTGCTTTTGAATGGTCAGACTGACCATTCATTTCAAGGAAGAGGTACTTACCCCTGTAGCTGCTCCCTATATTTCTGCCAATATATCCTAACCGCCTCACTGGAATTCTTTGCATAGAACAGCTCAGTCATATATACCATGGTATCACTCTCCTTTAGTCTTGATGCTCTCAGCTCTACTTGGCTACTGGCAGGCCAGGTCCTGCTCAGTCTCAACATATTTCCTTGACTATCTAAACCCGAAGTGAAAGCTTTCATAAATAAGCTGATTAGAAAACACCTGTTGTAAAACAGCAAGAGCAAATATCTAATTTTTAATAAACATTGACTCTAAATGAAAGTAAATGCTAGCTGTGCTGAATTTCAGTAAGGTAATTCATTCAGATTTTAATAGACATTTAGAAGTAATATATTAATAGAAGATAATATCAATAGGTTATTGAAAATACATTGATGGCAGAAAAGCTATATAATAAAAAGCTCAGTTATATATAATTAAATCTATTACATAAACAGTAATAATTTTAATAGATTTTTAATTAGATGATGTTCTTCAGAGACACAACAAAATTTTTTGAAAATTAACAGAGGAACAAAAAATAACTTGATTACTAAAATAAAACTCAAAGAAAGAAGGATCTATCATGTGGTATATGAATATGTGCATTTTTAAAAGATTTATTTTTATTTATTTATGCATACAAGAACTGGGGTGTAGGCCAGAGGTGCGGAGATTGAGAGGTTTTAGCACAGACAGAGTGAGGAGCAGAACAGGCAGATCTACTGAAATATACTTCTAAAAGGAGCAGTAGGTCAGACAGGAGTTAGTTTTCTGGCCAGGGATCCAACTCAGGCCTTAGCAGTGATAGCACTAAGACTTAACCCCCTATGCCACAAGGGAGGCCCTAAATATGTGCATTTCAAAGAAGAGTAAAATATGAGCATTTCTTAGTGTGTAAAATGTATTCAACATAAATAGAAGTGTTCATCATAATTATGAGTTAGCAATAAAACAAAAATAAGGCAGAGTATGGGGGCAAGGGATTTGACAGGTGGAACCTAAAGATTTTCCAGAACCAGAGACAGGATAATTTTGAAATCCCAATCGGTATGCCTATGGGAGACACCAAACTATAAAAACATTCTTAAGTTTGTTTAATAGACTGCGAGATTGTAATGATCCAACCATCTTCAGATAATTACATGATGATCACTGGGTGTCAGATCCAGAAAGAGGTGAAAGTAGCATGGTGACTTCAATGTTTAAGTAAAAGCAGAAGCAGACACAGCTGCATGGAGGAGAACAAAAGAATAGTAGAGGCAAGGGATTCAGGAAAACCCAGTCTTTTATGCCCCTTGCAGAAGTCTGCTAGTAAAGTTCATGTGATTTATCCACATGGAAGGGGTGAGAACTTCAAGACCCAGGAGAGCACACTGAGTAACCCCTGCCTCTCACTTTGACATCACCTCACTCTGTACTAAAAATAGCTAGACAATAACAATTAAGAATCAATACCAATGAATCAGTGGGTTTCCCCTCCTCTTCTTGAATCCAAGTCTTTTATCAATGATCCATTATACAACATTAAGGTGAAATATGGAAATACAAACAAAGCAATTTAAAAAACTAAAACAAAACTCAAAAAAAAGACCAAAATTGCAAACATGCATTGACAGAAAGATAAACACATGTCAGGCAAACCCACTACTTGAAACTTAACATATTTTTTTACCCGTCTGTCGTAGTCCTTTGCTTCATTGTGCTAGTTCCATGGGGCTGGCTCTCCCTCCTTCCTACCTCATTATCTTCCTACTTTCCTACCATCATCTCTCTGCCTGATTGAATCTCAGGATTAGACTCTGCCCTTCCAACAGATAGCTACCATTGTATGTAGTAAATTCTCTAAATTTGCATTTGTATGTAAAAATCTTCTGTCACAATCCACAGTATGACCTGCCACTTCTGTGCCTATTTTGCCCCCAATGCTAATAACTTTTATTTTCTTTAAGCTAGATATACTTCTTTACCACCATTCCACAGCTTTTAAATTCTACATTTTCATTAAAGATAATGCCCCAGTCATCATGTCCTCTTTCTGAGAGGACAGCAGTGCATTAAGCAGATATCCAAGTCAACTTATCTTTCCCAATTCAAGGGATGGAGTTCCATAAATAGAACTCATGCTGATTAAGTTAACAGTTTTTCGTTCAGTACCTTATATTGATGATTATTCAGTACTGGACACTCTGTCAAATAGGGGAAATATTGGTAACAAAATATACACAATCTTTATATGTAGGGATTCAGTGCTTTGAAATATGGATAGACATTACATAAACAATGACCACAGTATTTTAGAAACAATTTGAGTGGGTAATACAGAGATATATAGGATGTTGAAAAATTATAGATAGGTAGTTTCTAAGGAGAAAGCATTTCTCAATCTAAGTTTTAATCTTATAACTCATACTCTAGCCACGTTTAAGTTATGGCTAGTCAGTAGGAAAACACTGGAGCTATTTTTACATAACAAGAATGAATTAAAGGATAGTATGATGGAGGTTATATAACTTCAAATTGGTTAATTTAGCTTCAAAAGAACTGTATTGAAACTGCTGGACAGTGATCAAATTTTGCCTTTATTTTGTGTAAACTTAAGTAAATGAGCAGGATCATTATTAAAATATTTTTCTTAAGATAAATAAATTCGCTATTTGATCTATCATATTTTATCCAGATATCCAGATGACTTAGAGCACTTATTGAATTTTATAAGTACATCAATTTATTTTCCACTTATCATGAAGTTATAGAATCATAAGCAGCAAATTGCACAGTAACCCATGGTACCATAAAGATTAAATGAAAGCTTGCAACAATTTTAATACTGTGCACTGTGACACTGATTTGTGCCTCTGATTTATCTTCTTATATAAAACACATTAGTGGATACAAATACTAATTGAAAAATATTTTTTCCTTCTTTATTGTAAAATCTAAGATGATAACTAAGTGATTTTCTTAGGCATTCTGTATTTCCTCTGTATTGCTGCCACTACTTAGACGCAAAGAAATGTTTTAAATTGTGATTTGTATATCACAGTACAAAGCAGGCTTGCACTGCAGGCTCCTAATATTAAATTCTGAACTCCATTCTTTACAGATATCAGATTTTAAAGTTAGAACCAGATGCTATTCTTTCATTTTTCCCCAGAAAAATAAGATTCTATGGTCTAAAATAAATTAAGGGCATATTTTACTTGCTACTTATGCTAATTATACAATGTATTTACCAAAAACACAGTAACAGCAATGTATATTGCATAGTTATATATTCTATATGTATAGAAATCTGCATGAATTCATTTCTGGTTCTACCTAGAACAAACAATGAATGCATTTGTTAGAGATCTTACAGAAAAGGCAGAATGTCTTCTGTAGGTGTCATGTGTCTCCTCTTATCAGATAACCTATGAATATATGGCGAAATTATTCAGATTAAGCTGATAAAGTAATACAACATTAATTTAGTAGTATACCGTGAGAGTCTCATGGAATAAATGTATATAGTAATATTATCTCTGCTAATATATCAGTCCAAATAAACTTTATCCCTTAGTAACAGAAAATTTCTACAAATACTCTTTTAAAATTCTGCTTTTGTCAAGTTAAGCTAGTTCTTATTTGAGGGTAAACAAAATTGTACTTATCTCTAAAGTTGTATTTATGTTTCATATATGTCATATTTTTCATGTAGTTTTTTTCATGTATTAGTAAAGATTTCATGCAATTCAGTTATTTCTTAGATCTCAGCTAAAATAACTCAATTCCAGTGACTTCATCTCTTGTTTTTAACTTTTTCATTCAGCTGAAAATTCATGCCACATTTATATAGTTTCCTATTTTATTCATCAATATACCCATTTTGCATATTAGAAATATCACAAAAACTCATGTTTGTTAAATGAGTGGATGAATGGGTGAGTGAAGGAATATCTTTTAAGGTTCCACTATAACAGGGTAATCCCCATAGAAAGGTTACAGTTTTCCTGTCCAATCCTTAGGAAGGGTAGAGCTGAGCAGGGACGTGAAGCTAGAAAAGACTGGGAAAAGGATAGAGCAGGAAGTAGAGAGAAATGAACAAGAAAGAAGACCGAACGAGGTACATGGGGCAGAGAGACATGTGAAGAAGAATGTGTTTCTCTCCTTGGACTGGTACCAGGTGCCTGAGGACATGGAAGGAGATGTTTAAAACAGACATGAGTGAGGGCCTCCCTTGTGGCGCAAGGGGTTAAGTCTCAGCCTATGAAGCTATCCACAGCCACTGCAGCAGGAGTTGGAGTTCGATCCGCAGCCAGGGAGATTCCCACATGGCACAGCAGATCTCTCCTGCCTTGCTCACTGCTCCCCTTAGCAGAGAATTTCAGTCAATCTGTCTGTTCTGCTCCCCACTCTGTCTCTGATGAATCCTCTCAGCCCCCACACCTCTGGCCTGCACCCCAGCTCTTGTATGTGTAAATAAATAAAACCTAAAAAAAACAAACAGCAACACATGAGTGAGAGACCCGTGGAGAGGCTGACAATCGCGGCCTTTATCTTGACTTGAGTTTTGATATTGCTCTTGTCCTTCCAGACTTGCCAGGCCCTTTCTGCCAATTTTCCCGTAGTTCCCCGCCAGAAGGTGCCTTAAACCTGTGGCAAGCTTTTGGGCCCCAGTGGCCCTGCTTTGGACCAACCCTGGTTGACTGGGCATTTATCCATCCACAAGGGGATGGACAACTTTGGGTGTTACATAGGGAAACTCAACTCTAGCCTCCTCTCCCCTTCCTTACTTTTCCCACCCTCTCCTCTACTAGCCCACAATAATTATATTAAAGTTCTTTTGCAGTGAAGGTCTTATACACTGGAATTTGACTTTCCTTTTGTGGTGGATGACAAAACCCATTTAGGGCATGCATGTTTGGGGGTCTTGGGATGCTCTTGCTAACACCACAACCAATTAAACTACTTCAAAAGTTCTTTTTGATACACCACTGATAACCTATTGATCTCTTTAATTTTTACATAGACATAAAAGATAATTGACGGAGGGACCGCCATTTTTCCCCCTAGTATTCTAAGTAAGACGCTCATGATTCCAAAAATCAATGTTTGCACTGTCAATTAAGCAGCTACTTCTTGAGTATAGGACAATTGTATTTTGCTGCCACAATATTTTATAAAATGGTTTGAAAAGTAGGACATATGCACTCATATTGCCACGCCAAGTATATGAAGGGATAGATTATGTACAGGTAAAATCCTCCCACTCATTTCACTTCTTTGTTGAAAACAACCTATATATTTCTACCCAAGCAAAATTTAAACACAGTGAAATACACGTTTTGTTTGCACAATTCAGTGTGATTTAATGAATGCATTTATATGTGTCACTGACAACCTACTTATGATGTAGAACATTTTTAATCACTCAAAAAGTACCTCATGCTTATTCCATTTAGCCTCTAATCCCTATAGAACATCAATATTGTGATTTCTATAATCTGAAATTAATTTTATGCTCAGTTCTAAAGTTTAATATAAATAAACTCATACTATATACTGCCATATATGAATCACTTCTTCAACATAACTTTTTTGAGATTAGTTATTTGTGTATTTCAATAATGCTTTTAAATTGCTGAGTAGGATTTCATTATGAAAGAATAGAGTAATGTTACTTCCTATTCTCTTATTGAAGGATATTTGGGTTGTTTCTAGTTTGAAGATATCAAATAAAATTAATACATATTAATTTATTACTTTCTTTTTTTCCAAATTATTTACTCTTTTTTAACTCTTTAATGAGAATCTTAAATAATTTGTTTAAGCTTTTTTTTTGATAAAAATATTCTATTTAAAAGAAGAACCATCATTCATTTTAAAATTGATTGTTAAAATTATTTCCTGCTCATATTAGCAGAAAAATAAATCCCCTCCCACAGGTCTCTCTTATATCAATATGATATTGTTCAAGAATACCAGGAGTTTACTCAAGTTGTGGTTCAGTCGGATTCTAGACCTTAGGAAAAGGAAAAAATGTTGTTCTTCTCCAGATGTACTGATCCCTTATTTGTTAAATAATGCACATTCCTGTCACTAGTTAATTTTTTAGTTAGAAGCTTATTTTATGTGATGTAAATGAGTGTCCCTGCCTTTTTTGCATTCATTTGCTTGTAGGACCTTCCCAACCTTTTACATAGAGCCCATATTTATGTTTGGAGTTAGACTGATTGGTCTCCTAAAGACAGCATATAGTTGTGTTTTGTTTTCTGATTCAATCAGTCACTCTGTGTGCCTTTTCATTGGTGAGTTGAGTTCATTTACAGTTAGGGTGATTTTTTTATCTATGGGGATTTGCTGCTGCCATTTTGTCTTCAATTTTTGGTTTTATATCCCAAGGGACATTGGATCCAGGATTGGCTCAGTCAGTGATTCACTGACATACATAGCTTCTTCAACTTCTTCCTCTTCCAACCTCAGAAAATAAGCTTTGTATTTATATCCCCAAAATGACTGACATGGTCTGAACAATCCTAGGAGGACATATGATGTTTCAGTACAAGAAGTCATCTCTTCTAGAGATGAAAATTGAAGGTTCTAAAACCTTTCTCTCAACACAACTTTGCTAAAAGGTTTTCCTTCAGGACTCTTTGTCCAAAAACATGTCATGTCATGCATAAACAAATCACTGTCAATTACATAATGGACTTAGACTAATATGGATTATTTTCAGAGCTAGGCATAGAGATCCTTTCCTGAACGGTGCATTTCCTAAGATACCAGTCGCTCTGTTAAAAAATATGACTAATAGAAAGCCAACCTGCATCAGTAGTTCTGGAATTCTTCAAAATAATTCAAATACAAGGGGAAAATTCTTCAGGCTTGTGGTTTTTCATTTAAAAATTCTGCTTAGTTCTTTCCATATCTTGAATTACAGTATAATAAAACACTTCCACTGCAAAGTCAACTTCTAATTTAGTAATGCACATTGAGGGCACATTGTGGAATCTCTTCCAAAAAGATGCCACCTCCGACAATTAGGAACCCATGTGTTCCCAGACCTCATGGATTTGGTTTACTTCTTCCTGGGGAAGAGGCTGATGGCCCACCTTTTCCTTTTCCATTCTATTCCTATCATGATGCCTTTACCTCAGACATCTCCAATAATTTCGCATTCATCCTGAGCTTTGCAAAGTTTAGTAACATATAGGTTCCAGCTTCTTGACTGTTTTCCTTTTGTAATCACATCAAGCACAACTGACCTGATAACACAGACTGGGGGCTTCCTCCATAGGTGTTAAAGGGAAGCAGGCATTTAGCCGAAGACTTGGCAATCTCTGGACTTGTCACAACTGTTGCCATGAGAAAGCCATTCCCAATTCCTTTAGCCATGGTGACAACATTGGCAGGACATTGTGGGTTTGAAAGCCCCAGAAGTAGGAGCACAACATTCCAAATCCTGACTTCACCTTGTGACTCACCTTGGTAGCATAGAGACGGCAAATTCTTAGGTCTGGAATCCAGAGAACAGTTCTACAAACAGGAGTCGGTCCCCTCTCCCCCAGAGAATTCACATAAATGACTAGATCTCCCCAGGTATTCCACCCTCTTCTTCTTTTTCTATGCTCATTTTTGCTGCATGCATATTTGTAACCAATATTAAGTATCACCTACTTCATTCTTGATGGTATAACAGGGACCCTTGGACACCTAGAGGGCAGAGGGAGTGAGCAGTTTGCTGTGGTGAGCAGCTTGGGTGATGCCTGGAGGCTAAGTGGCAGCAGTGGTTTCCTGCCCTATAGCCCCAGTGTGTGCAGACTGTGGCAGACTCAGGGTGCTACTAAAGCAACCAGCAGCGGCCGCAGGTTGCTGTCCTTTCACTGCCAGCTGCTCCAAGTGTGACCTGTTCTGCTGGGGCTCCAGCAGCTGGCCCCAGAAAATTCTGCCTGCAGATTGGCCCAGCTGGCAGGGGCTGGCAGCATAAGTAGGGAACAGGCTCCTCCACCCTCTTACCCCAGGACATGCAACCCTGCATTCTAGAAATGGAGGTGATCGAAGCCTCCTGGCTCCAGACTATAGGAAGGAATGTTGGGCATCCTTGGAGACACAACAGCAGAGGCGCAAAGAGTGTTGGAGCCCAGTCTGCAGCAGCTGAAACTTTTCACAGAATCATAATTTGTTTTCATTATTTTAGCGAATGTGTGACTATGGATTGTGACCTCTACATGTGTTTTGGGTCACCATACACCCTTAGGTGGTTCAATATTGCTAGAGTGGGCTGGAGTTGGACATTTCTCTTATTCCTGAAAGCATTTATTAAAAAAGAACAGAGTATTCTGTCTTATTTGTTGACCCTCTTGATAGAAGCAGGAGTGGATTTTTGCCAATATTTATTTATTTTAAAGATTAACTTTTATCTATTTATGCATACAAGAACTGGGGTCTAGGCCAGAGGTGCCCCTGCACCAGTGGGAAGATTCACCAGAGAGAGGGAGGAACAGAACAGGTGGATCTACTGAAATACACTGCTGTGGGGAGAAGTGGACGAGACAAGAGAGGTCTGTTATGCCATATGTGGGAAGCTCCATGGCTGGGGATGGAACTCGTTCTGCAGCTTCATAATGCTGAGACTTAAGCCCTGCACCACCAAGGAGGCCCATTCTCTAATATTTATTATGAGAGCATTGTTGAGCTTTGGGAGGTAAAGTTTATAAAAATGTGGGAGGTCACCCTATGACCAAGTCCCCTAGAGTTTTTAATTTTCAGAGGAATCACTCAACATTGGTTACTGCATTGATAGAATTATTTTATTTGTTTGTTATTAATATTGTACATTTTTCTATGATTTTACTACTATTCCATTTACATATATATATATATTAAAATATATTTAATGTCAGGCCTCCCTGGTGGCACAACGGATGAAGTGCAGCACTATGAAGCTATCCAGAGCCACTGCAGCAAAAGTTCGGTACCGACCAGGGAGATTCCCACATGGCGCAAAAGACCTCTCCTGACTCGCCCACTGCTCCCCTCAGTAGTATACTTCAGTTGATCTGTCTGTTCTTATCCCCACTCTGTCTCTAGTGAATCCTATCACCCCACACCTCTGGCCTATACCTCAGCTTGTATGCATGAATAAAAATAGCTTTAAAAAAAAACACATATATATAGTAGGATACATCTAACTGGGTCTTGCTTTTATATATAACATGGTAGTTATTTCTTTTAATTGTCATTGTTAGATAATTTAAATTTATTTGACTATTTGTAAGATGGAGTTTAAATTTATCACCTTGTTATTTGTTTTATATTTGTCTCATCTTTCTTCTTTTTTTACCTTCTTCTATATTAATTATTTTGATGCTCCCATTTAATTTTCTTTATTGACTTATTTGTGGTAGATATAAATCTTAGATGACACCTAATGAGATAAGCCCTCATATGTAATTCCCTCAACTTTCCCTCTTGCCCTGCTTGACAGAATGTGTATGTTAACACATCCATGATTATAATTCATTATAAGCAGCATGTGGAAACTTTTTTCATTTTTAAAGTTCTCCTAATCAGTTCATTTTGGGTTAATCAATGAGAACTACTCCTTATTGAATCTGACCTAATCAGATACACTTTATTTTGGTCTACAATTCGGAAAGATGCTCTGTTTTATTAAAAAAAAAAAAAAAGCTGTTGATAACACTTAAAAAATATGGCAGAGTAAGCTGCATCAAGAAAATCTCTTCTTGGGGCCTCCCCGGTGGCGCAGCGGTTAAGCACTGCGCTGTGGAGCTGTCGGCAGCGGCGACGCGAGTTCGACGCCCGGCCAGGGAGAATCCCACATGGCGTGGCAGACCTCCCCTGCCTTGCCCGCTGCTCCCCTCAGCAGTGTATTTCTGATCTGTCTGTTCTGCTGCCCGCTCTGTCTTTGGTGAACCCTCTCGCCGCTCCACGCCTCTGGCCTGTACCCCAGCTTGTATGTATAAATAATAATAAAAAAAAAAAAGAAAATATCTTCTTAAGAACAACCAGAAAATACCTAAATATGGCTACAATTCAATCTACTTATGACTGAGATCACCTCAGTACCCATGCATCTGTATCACTGAAGGTGGGTTACCAAAAGCCCATCGTGTTGGCTTTTGGTCAACCACCAAAAAGGAAAGGGAGAACAGAGCTGAGAACACAAAAGTGGTGTAGTGTATACACAGCCAACTGTGCAAGAGTTGGGAATGAGTTATGATGGGTTCATATTTGGGGGTCAGGCCTCCCTGGTGGCCTAGGGGTTAAGTCTCAGCACTATCAGGCTATAACTGTTAAAGCCTGAATTCTATCTCCAGTGAAAGGGCTAATCCATACATGATTCAGCAGATGTTTCCTGTCTCCCCTGTTTCTCCCCTCAACAGTATATTTCAGTAGCTCCATCTGTTCAGCTACCCACTTTGTCTTTGGTGAATCCTCTCACCCTCACACCACTGGCCTACATGCTAGTTCTTCTATGCAAAAATAAAAGCTAGTAATAAATTAAAAAATAAACAAACAAACATGTTTGGGGGGTCACATATAACTGCTGTACAGAGGCAGGGGGAAACCCAGGCCCCTCCTCTCATGAAACTGGAGACTGGTTAGACACTGAATCCCTGTGTATTCTCACTGTCTATTGTAGCAGGTGGAGGTTCTTTTCCCTTGCCTTTGAAGAAGCGGGAACCTTAGCTCCCAGCACATCAAGCCTCTGCCCTTCCCAGGCACAAAATCTGCTGTACACTTTTGCCCAGCATGGTGCCTCACTGCAGCAGCACAAAACAAGCAAAGGAAATCCCAAAGCTTTGGTAACATAAGTCTTTAGAAAATCTGCACAGCAGTGAGAAGACAAAGGGTCCCTCCCCTCCTGAAGATGTGGGTCATGGTCACTCACTGAGATCCTGTGTTTTCTCACAGTCAGGTGTAGAGGTAGGGCCCCTCCTCCACCTTTGGAAGTAGGGAGGTTTGTTTCCATTGGACCAAGTCTCAGTTGCTGCCAGTCATAAAATCTAATCTACAAATTTGCCCAGTAGGATGGCAGCATGGAACACGGAGGGGAAAAGCCAAGTTTGGGGAAAACACATCATTAGGATCCCTGTGAGCTCCTTCTAAAAGGTCTTAAAAGAGTCACATTATCTGACTGCCTACTAAGGCTGGGTAACACTAACACTCAATAATTTCAGCAGAAGGAAGTATAATAGTATAATGACTCACCTCTCTATTTATACATCATCTAAGCTTCTTTTGACACAGAGGCATGTTAAAGATTATATGTATTAACATTTTTATTAAACACTTAACCACTTATTATTTTATAGGTACTCTTCCAAGTTTGGGGACGAAACTGGATATAACAATGAGTAACCAAATACTTGCCCTCATAGACTTTACTTTCAAAAGAGCAGAGAAATAAATGAACAAATGAACACATGTTAGATAATTAAAAGCACTGTGAGAAATTCTAACGATGCATTAAAAATTGTTAGTATAAGTGACTGTGAAATAAAAATACATTCATCCACAAATATAACAATACAATAAAAATAATGTGATACAACATTAAATGGAAAACAACATAGAACATCTTAGAGAATATATAATACTGAATATATGAGTTATGAAATTGAATTTCCTGTAATTTGAACGACTTTGGAGTTTCAGTGGTTAATCTTTCATTTAAACTCAAAACACGATTTCTATTATTAAAAACTGCAATCAGGGGACTCCTTGGTGGTGCAACAGGTTAAGCCTCAGCACTATGAAACTATCTGCAACCACTGCAACATGAGTTCAATCCCCAGCCAAGGAGCTTCCCACATGGTGCAGCAGACCTCTTTTGCCTCACCTGCTGCTCCCCTCAGCAGTGTACTTCTGCCCATTCTGCTCACCACTCTGTCTCTGGTGAATCCTCTCACCACCCCACACCTCTGGCATACACCCCAGTTCTTGTATGCATAAATAAATTAATCTTAAAAAAACCTGAAATCATAGTAAGTGATTTTTGTTCTGAAAACACAATGATGTCACACAATGAAATGCCTCAGTGAGTTCTATGACTTGATCACGATTGATGGTTTGTCAGAGACCAACAAACATGCTTAAATAGTATACTGCTGGCAGCTGCCCTATGAGTCAATGGGGAGATATTTTCATCCCACCAGCTGCCCCGGACATACCTTCTGAGGATGCTGGTATTGTGGAGGACTCCAATGGCCAAGCTTCTGGTTTTGGTACAGCTCTAAACAAGATAAAAGTAGCTGGATGGAAATTTGCTTTGAATATTTTCTTAGCAAAAGAAAAGTGAATCTCCTAAAAGCCAGTGTATAAACATAACATAAAAAATAGAAAATATAGTCTCATGCGAAAGTAGGACAAAAACATAACTTGCAACAGTTAAAAGTCAGTAAATATGTTGTAGTTCTTTTCCAAATAGCTCAACTGAGATGCTTTAGGAAGGTGTAAAGAAAATGGTACTTATGATGTTTAAAATCTGTCATTTTTAGGTGGTAAGAAAACAAGACAATAATGCTGAATTAAAGTCTAGGACAAACAGAGAGATTTTAACATCAGAAATCCAAGATACAATTTTGAGGAATGAGGTTTAGTTGTTCCAAGTGTGTTAGTAGTGAGCATAGTCAAATAAAGCATTTTTAGGAATTCAGACCAAGGCTCATCTGACTTGTTATAATTTTTATTTTTCAAACCTACTGGGGTTCAAAAGTGAGGAATTTGTTTGCATTCTGTTGCAATGCCAATTGTTTTAACAGATGTTTAAGGATGAATGTTCCAAACCAAAGGCATTTGTTTGATATTTTCAGCGTCATTTTTTTTTACTCACATATGTCAAAACAATTCTGAACAGCATGCTTTCCAAACTACTAGTAATATCTTTAGAGAAATAACTTCAGAAACAAAAGTAATTAACTAAGCAAATAAAGTTTATTTAAATTAGAACCTATTCAAGTAGAACAAAATTTTTATTAAAAGCTAGTAAAGAGGGAGCACAGTTAATTAACTTAAATTTCTTTCCACAAATATCAATGTTCTTTGTGCTATTATGGCCCATGTAATCTTAGCCAGGTCTTAATAGTTGTTATAAGTGGAACTGTTTCTGAGTTGGAGAAGGAATTGTTCACATTCTGTATCACATTTTTGTATGATTTTTAACTTTATATTTGTGTATAAAGAGATTGGGACATCAGCATGATATATTTTTTGTACAATGAATGCCATTTCATTATTATACTTGATGTTCTCCAAGGCATCTGACTTCCCTCTGTTCCCATACAACATGAACTATAAACTGTCAACCCGTGGGGTGCAGTATAGTAGCACCATATGGGGACAACTGACATTTTATATACTTATGAGTGAAAACTTACCATCTGGGACATTCTCTCCACACCCAAATCAGGAGATCCAGATGATTTTAAGCTGTTGAATCCACATTTCAATGCTTTTAGAACACTATCAATTTTATGTAATCTTCTCCTTTGTGGCTAGGATTAGTTAAAGCCATTATACAGGGGAGTCTTCTAGAAGATGTGGTCATCGGTTTCCTACTAATCTCTCCTTTAAGAACTCTGATACTTCTGGGAATTTTGATGGAAAGGCTGGAAAAGAAAACAGACTCTTGGCAAAAGAAATAATTGTATAGAAACTTTAAACTGTACTCTCCCAACAATCATAGTTTTACACAGGTATTCACTTGAAATATTTATAGCAAATGACACCATACAGATAAAAATGATTATTTAAACCCAAGGAGCATTTTAGATTTCACTAATCATCAAGTGTAATTTGTGTGGTAGAGATCCAAGGGAGCCAATGACTCAACTGATGTCCCTTTTTGAGTACAGAAACAGACCTATGTGATGATACCATAGCAGTTGTATGAGATAGTACAGAGGAATAATCAGTTTGAATTAAAATGCAATATCTATAATGCAATAAGTAGTTGTGCCAAGTAGAAAATCAGTTATTTTATAATTTGATTATCCTTTCAAACTTTCCAGGGATCATAGATGAAAATGAAGTCAATTAAATAGAAAATTTTGTTGGATATCAAAGATTGAAACCCCAAAGATTTTTACAACATGGGAGACCTTTTAAATGACACCAAAAATTTTGTTATGGGTTGTAAAAATCTGAAATCCATTAAAATAGTTATTTATAACAAGTTTATAACATATTTGAATTAGTGGTAACTGCTCAATTTCATTCAACATTATTTGTGATTACACTCTCAATCATCCCATTCTTCCCCTTTTTCATAAATACAACTGTACAGTGTATAGGGAGTATGGAGAATTTTTTTTAAATAGAATTTTTTTTAATGCATCCTGTTTGCCCACTCAAAATTAGTATGTATTATAGAAGAAATGCATAAAGAGGAGATGTCTATTGAAGAGCTTTCAAGCTTTCTATTGTGATGTCAAACTTTCTATTGATGATGTCTAATGTATTTGTAATACAGTAAATATTTTATTCTATTCTAAATATTTCACATTGAGGTGATACTAGATACTATTACAGGATTTTTATTTTAGCTAATATTACAAAGCTAATGGTTAATCAGGATTGATAATAGTTACATAAAAAAGGAGTATGAATTATATGATTTATTTGTTTCATGTAGTCTAATTGTTTAGTGAAATAGGAATATTTTGATTTTTACATTATGAATCAATGTCTACATGTAATTTCATTCCTTTATGGTAATTTTCCTTAGTATTACTTCTTAAAAGAAAAAATTTCTATTCAGCAGCTAGTGCTCTTATCTTCAAATTTCTAATAGCAGATTAAGTTGTCATTTCATACTTATACAGTAAAATGAATAACTATTTCTGTTGTTAAGGAGAATATATTGCTTATTAAAATGTTATCAATATGATCATATTAAATTTCCAAACTGGTAAATATTTAAAAAAATACTTTACAAATTCTAAGAAAAAGATTAGATAACCTTATTTTTGCCTGTGTAAGACATTTCTGTAAATAATCAAGTCTTTTTTAATGTTAAGCAACTGCTTTTGTAAAAAAAATTCACTATATCACAATTAATTCATTTCAGAGAATACTGTTAAACCTTGACATATTTTATTCCAAAAATAAATAAAGACTTGTCTCCACAGATTTCCAAGGCTCTAGCAATCTTTCACACAGATATTACTGGAAATTTCATTGAAAATAAAGGTGACTGCTTTCTACCATTATAAAATATACATACACATTTATGTTCATATTTTATTCCTGTGTTTTGACTGAATTATTATGGTAGTGATTGGTTTAAATTAGGTAATTTATGAGAAATAAGCAGATTCTACAATACCACAACACACAGATTGCTTTAAAATTGAAATGCTGCTATAAGAAATGCTCACCCAGCAAGACATCTTTTCTTGCACAGTAAGAGATCCACCTTTTGTGAAATATAGTCCTGCACAGCATTCTAACACCATGATCTTTTTTTTTAACTTTTCAGAAAGTTGCTCAATATCTACAGATTCTATGAAGCAGAAGTCATGCTGATTTCTGAAAGGTTAAAAAAAAATTGGGGTCCAACAGTGTTCTTCTCCGATCATATTTTGTGCTGAATCCATTGCAATAAATTTCACCTCTGTGTGAAGACTTCAGAATGAATCTAGTCTGCTGCTGTAAGAGTCCCTCCTTTCCCCTATCCTCCCTAACCCATCACCCATGTACTAGAGAAAGTGAATTTGCTAGTACTTTAGTAGAAATGAATTCCCTGATCCAGTGGAATCTACTCTGTTTTAAAAACATATTTGTTGTGTTATGTATACTCAGAGTCTCAGAAAAACAAACAAGCAACAACACCACATACTAAATCTCTCCCTAATATAGGAGTTATGAAACCTACTATTGTCATATAGCTCTGATCTGTCCATTTATTTCTGTGGATCTCCATTTTTTCACTTATATTATTACATAGTTGTATAAGAAAATATACCAGATAATATTATCAGATTATCTCATCCTCAATCATTCAGTTTGCCTTCCCTGGTTCCCTACAAACTAAAAGAGTTGATATACCTGCCAAAACCCAATTTACTTTAAAACAGATTATTTATAGATCTTCATGAAGAAGGAAGCTGGGAAATAGGAATAGGCAGTCAGTTCCGAACAGGGTGCTCTAAGCTCCTAAGTCCACTTATCAGCCTGATTGAGAAACACTTGTCTGAAACCCGGAGGGCAACCTTCCTTCCTTCCCCCCACAGCCCCAAGCCATAGGTCCATTTTCCATCTGATTGGAGAGTTAAGAACACTGACACACTAACACAATGCTAGAGCAATGGAGCAAGGCTAGTTTTGGGAAGGTGAGCCAGGTAATGTGGGCAAACTCAGCGAGCCTTTGTAGCCTAGACCCCACAAACTCAGTGAATCTCAGTAGCCTAGGAGAGCTCCACAAACTCCGTAGCCTCGGTGAATCCCACAAACCCAGTGGACCTAAGTAGCCTAGAAGAACCCCATGGACCCAGACAATCAGCAGGAGACTTAATGTAGAGAAACCCAACTACGAAACCCCCACTCCTTGCCCACTATACCCATATAAGCACCTACTTCTCGCCACCTCAGTGGTCACCCACTTGGGACCCCTCTCTGCTTGGAGAGCTTTCCTGATTTTCACCCAACCTACCTATTAGTAAACACCTTGCTTTTCTGTGACTTTGGTCTCAACAGTTGACTTCTTTCCTCACCAAAGACAAGAACCAAGAAAGAGCCCATGTGGGGTCCTCAGACCTGCTCTAAAATCCCCAAGTCATTAGTAATCACATACCACTGAATATGGAAATAAAATAGATGTTGTTTAAGAAGATATATTTGGGCCTCCCTAGTGGTGAGCGGTTAAGCGCTGCGCTGTGGAGCTGTTGGCAGCAGTGACGCGAGTTTGATGCCCGGCCGGGGAGATACCCACATGGCGCTGCAGACCTCTCCTGCCTTGCCTGCTGCTCCCCTCAGCAGTGTATTTCTGTAGATCTGCCTGTTCTGCTCCCCACTCTGTCTCTGGTGAACCCTCTCGCCTCCCCATGTCTCTGGCCTGTATCCCAGCCTGCATGCAAAAATAAATAAATCTTTAAAACAATTTAAAAAAAGAAGATATATTTATTAAACAATAATAACTCTCAGTGATAATTTAGGTTTCCTAATTACCTAGCTGCATTTTGTTATTTTACCTAAATGTATTCAATGTCAGAGTAAACAGTACAATAGATTGAACCTGTATTAATTAGATAGATCTCCCCTTCTCTTATATCCATTCAAGTTATCTCCTTTACTTTTCTGGTTCACATAAACCCACAACTGTCTGAAACACAACCTTAGAAAAATCGTGTTCTCATCTGTGACTTGAGTTTATGTTCTCACATCACACTCTTTCTTTCACATTTTGATGAAAGAACTATTATTAGTAGAACAACCAGGATTTGGAACATTATTTTTGTCAATAACATTACTATTTAGTAAAGGTCACTGTAATGATTTTTATTTGGCCAATTTGTAAAAATGTTTAAATCTGAATAAATCATAGTATTATGTAAATAAACAGAGCAGATAGTAAAACAATGCATGACAAAATGGGGACAATGCAAACTAGATGCTTAAATTCAGCATTACAGAAAAAAAGATAAGAATGTTATTGTATAGTTCAACATTTAAGTAATATTATGTTAATGTTGGATACAAATCAGTACTCATGAAAGGTAAGGTAATTTAACATGCAAGAATTAAAATCAGGGCCTCCCTGGTGGCTCAAGGAGTTAAGTCTCAGGACTATGAAACTATCCAGATCCACTGCAGCACGAGTTCAAACCCTGGGCAGGTTGCTTCCCACATGGTGCAGCAGACCTCTCCTATCTCACCCCCTGCTTCCCTCAATAGTGTGTTTCAGTCAATTTGCCTGTTCTGCTCCCCACTGTCTCTGGTGAATCCTCTCACCCCCGCCCCCCACACCTCTGGCCTATACCCCAGCTCATGTATGCATAAATAAATGTATCTTTAAAAAATAATTAAAAGCATGCTAAATTGGTTTGTGGAGGAGGGTCGAGTTATTCCTGAAATAATGAAAAAGAAATGCCAAGCAAGTGTTGGTTTTGCCCAATTAATAACAGGCATATTTTTTCAGTATTGGTACAGACTTCCATTTTTCAGAGTAGAAACTACACAATGCAGATAAAAAATAGGAAGCATTGGAATTACATGGACAATACCGTATTTTAGGAAACAAAAATGTCACATACTTGAAGACATCAAAAGTAAAACCATGTTAATGGACAGATCTAAGAGGCTAGTAGAGAATAGAGTATCATCTTTGTGCTGAATTGTGTTACACATGCACCATCTCCCCTCATACACATATAAACACACTCAAATATACAAATGTTACTTTGTAGATGGAGTTAAGAGAAAAATAAGGTGAAAAGTTAACTCAGAATTTGTTTTAATATGAGTAATCTTTGAAACACATTTTCATCTTCAAATGCTTGCTACTTTTTAAAACTTTATTTTTATTAATAGAAGTAGAAAACTAGAAAAGATTTGATTTTATATTGCCTTTGTGGTAAAATGTGACTTTCATTAACAATACTCTTTAAATTACATTGCACTTAAATACAATATCGTATACATAAAATGTATTATGTTAGAGGCTCTGAGAAAGAAATTCTCTTCATTCTGCTGGCTCCTCCCTGACCTCATACAAATGATGAATAAATAGTAATAAACAGCCATATGTTGACAAGAAACTCTACTCTTTTTTAATATTACATTTCTCAAAGTGAATTAGATAAAAATGCATACCACATATATGAGATTTTTAATTCTTTTTTATTTTTTGCTACCCATAAAATTTATCCATATTCTGAAATGAACAGTGTAGTTGAATTAACTAATATTACCTGTTCATTAAGAACATTAGCAACTAGAATATACGATCTTTCTGAATCATAGGTTAATTGCTAATTACTTCCCGGGTGTTTATTCTTTGCTCTGTCCCTGTGCCCAGATGATACATGACACTACAGTCTGACATGAGCACATTGAACATCTCACTTTTTCCATTAACTCGTATATGTTCACTTCTTTATAACACTTATTTCACTTTTACTGATGTCACCCACTTATTTTACCACACCTGTTTGTAGTCATGATTCTCTCACTTGACATTAAATGTTCAAAGGGAATGCTGTCTTACTCATCTTTATATTACGGGTTCTTTTGAATACCAAATGGCATAGAATCTGTTCAGATTGTCAAGGTTCAAATCTCAGTTATTTGTTTTGATAATGATGTGACATTGGATAAATTGCTAAGTACTTGTATTATACACCTGATCTAGAAAATGGGAACAATACTTCCACCTCACAGGGCAGTACCAATATGAATTGAGATAACATATATGAAATAAATAAAGAGTAATCAATAAAGCATTACTACAAATCATTGTTCTATTTAGTGTTATTTTTTCATTACCATGTCTGTCACCTTGACTAAACTATATGTACTATATGACTACTTAATTAATACAGGCACACAACACCCTAATTTATTTATTCCTAAAATGCTCCTGACATTACTGTAAACATCTATCTGTTTGACAGAAGTATATTACTTCAGATGTAAAATTATTATGTTTTAATATCTTGAAGTATATAAATACTCTGGCATAAAAAAATCTTTTTGGCTATATTTTAAAGGTATCAAGCACATATTTAAAGGTTACAGAAATTATAATCTTTATAGTTATATCTAGTCTAGAATAAAGTAAAAAATACAGCTAGACATACAGCTTTATCAAGCATATTTATTGCTTATATGAGTTTCTCAAGATATATTCTGCAAAATCTTCACATGACTATATAGCAAGGACTTGCAAAACAGATTTCTGGCCAATAGTTTTGAGAGATAATGTGTTGAAAAGATAAATCAGATTATTCTACCATCATACCTCTCAAAACTTTGAGATGTAATTTGTATTATGATGATGTGGAAAGAAAAGTGTATGGAATAATGATTTTCCTAACCTTATTTAGGCCTTATTCTGAGAGGATCACCTCAGACTAGTACTCTTTCAATTAAATTAGGGTAAAAAAAAAGTCAAACTTATTCCTTCCTTCCTCCCTCCTGTCTACCTTCCTTTCTTCCTTACTTTATTTGGTTTTAATTCAACCTTCAGAGTGGATCTTTTTTTATATAAAAGGGAATGAGATCTGGGGTAAAACATTCTCCTAATGACATTGGACTACTTGTCATTTAATTTTTCAGCTAATATTCTGTCTTTGAATTTTGTGACCCAAAATTCAATCATTGGCATAGGGTAGGTTTGGGTGGGATAAAAAAATGGTTAGAGAAGAAACTGAAATTTCCTGAGGACTTTTCACACTCTTTTTCTCAGGATACTAGAGATTAGACTAACAGGATTGCCAAAATACTTTTTTTTTGTATGGCAAGTTGAGGGAAGAGTTGTTAAGAGTAAAACAGTTTACTTTCTTTCACAATTAAGACGGTATTATTTACAAGTCTTTTGTTCATGGGGAAAGCTGAACTCAAAACTTAAATGCATGTTTATTCAAGTATATCTCATAGAAATTCAAGAACTAAACTCATCTGTCTTATGTAATTAAAATTCTTAGGGGTACTTATAATATAATTGAATTATAAGGTGCCCTGCGAGTTTTTGCACCTTGAGGGAGAAAACTATAAAACTAAATGGCTCTCCGGCTGACTGCAAAATGAAAAAGCCTCTATAATTCATTAACAGATGATCCCAACATCCTTAAAACTTGAATAAACAGTCAGGCTTCTTAAGAATTTTGGTCTTTTTTAGTCTAACTAAAACATGTGTTTAACTTCCCTCTTTATAAAAAAAAAAACTATTTGAATTGTTTCAATGACCCACATAATTTGTAGCTTATTTTAAAGAAAATATTTCCCTTCTAGATTAACTTGTTTTTATATTTATTTTTTCCACATTTATGAATTTTTCTTCAGGAAATCTTTAATAACATAGAAAAGAGAAAAAACAAACAAATGCTTATTAGGCCACAGATATGGCTATGCACCTATGCATGTTTATATTTAACATACAATAATATACATTTTTTCTGAATACATAGAAGGGCAAAAGGTGAGATGGGGTGGGGGTAGGAGATAGATAAGAGATGAGAGTGGAGAGTGAACACATGTAAACTTACAAGATATGGGATTGAATGATTGTAATCATTTTGAAGTTTATGTCTTAAAATACCCCCACATTAGTTTATCTTGATTTCATTCCTTCATTTGTTCATTTTGTGAAAAGTAAAAATAGACTAGACAATATTCCCTCTGATTATCACTGTAGTACTGTAGTTCAAGGAGTAAGTCACAACTACTTATTTACTCCATGCATTTCTTCATCACCAAAACAGTTTACTTAATTAACATAATACTTCATTGTAAAAGAACACAATCACTGTGATTCTGGAGCTTAATATAACAATAGAAAAGAAATATTAATTTTGGAAGATTAAAATAATGTAAGAAAAACAGCTGATTTATTGAGAAAGTATTGTGAAAATTAAATTAATGCTTTCTTACTTTTTACGTCAAGACCGAATTTCCTTATCACTGTATTTCAATTTTTAGTCTCCTTTCTTCTACTTCTCATCTCTTGACTGCATTAGTCAACTGGGACCTTTACAATCAATAAGTACTATATCAAGATTTCACATTATAGTATCTGTATTCTGTTTCTTACAATTTAGTTAACACTGCTTTTAAAAGGGCCTTAATGATCAGACTAGGGTTTACACATGGGCAGATACAGTTCAGTATTTTCTATGCCACTGATAACACTGACTTGCTATAGAAGTCTCCAAAGACATTTTATTCAAGTGTGGCACATACTTATTTTCATTTTAATTGTTTTATAGTCTTAATTCTCTAACACGTATTTGCAGTTTTATTCATTCCATGGTGTCATGGATCTATACGTATTAAATACATAACCAATATGATGTAACAAAGAAACAATAATGATTTTAGAATTTCCAATGAAATGTCCTTAAAGAGATTTTGCAAAGGAAATATTAATTTTTAATTAGAGTAATTTCCATAGTTACTCAATTTGTCATAGAAGTCTTTCATAAAAGTACACATATTATCATTTCACTATTTTTTTCTTATAAAAATTAACAGTATGAAAACTGAAACATGAGTGTAACTGGGTAGTATTAAATATTGCACATCTTAGTTTTTCTGGTCTTACACTAGCTCACTTGTTTAAAATATGTATAATTGTTGCTAATTTTTTATTGAAGAACATTGGTTTACATTCTTGTTAGAGTTCTGATAGTATAGAATTTCCCTCCACACATGTAGGGATTGTGAGTTTTTGTTCTTTGTTTATAATTTTAGTAATATTACTTTAAACTATAAATGAATCACAGTACATACTTCCAAGAATAGAATAGAAAATGGAAGTAGAAATAGTTTTATATTTTTAGTTTAAAGAGATGATGAATATTGATTTAGTGTAAATTTGTAAAAATCTAAAAATATCAGGGAAGTTTAAAACCTATAGATTTTATACATCAGAATAAAACATGTTGTCTTATTAAAAAATGAAATACATATAATTCCCTCAAAATTATTTTGCTTACTGCAGGTATCAGTTAATTTCTCTTTTGATTACTGTAAATACAACTTACTTTGATTGTATATAGAGGAACACAGTTGCTACATATCACATTAAAACATATACTGACAAGTGATTAGTTTTGCTGCAAAATTGATAACCTTTATTATAATCTAGGTATTTCTTAACTTTCTGAATGAAGTAACACACATAGACAAATAAATAGATGAGAGTGAGAGCAAGAGGAAGATAGTGTGAGAGATGAAAAATAAATTCACAACACTGACTTCAGGGATAGCTTTGGAGACTCCACTCAACAGTAAAGAAAATAAAAGCAGGAATAATAAATTGGACTGTATTAAACTAAAAAGTTTCTGCAAAATGAAAGGAACTATATTATTATTAAAACAAAAAGATATCCCACTTAATATGAAAAAAGAATATGTTCACATCATACATATGACAAGAGGCTAATATTCAAGATCTACAAAGAAGTCATAAAACTCAATAAAAAGAGAACAAAGAACTCAATCAACAAATTGGCAGAAAAACTAAATAGATATTTCTCAAAAGAAGACATAAAAGTGACCTCCAGGAACATGAGAAAATGTCCAACATCATTGATAATTGGGGAAAAGCAAATCAAAACCACAATGAGATTCCACCTCACTCTTAAAAGAGTCACGCATACAAGTAAAAAAAAAAATAAACAAGAGACAACAAATGTTGGTCAGGGAGTCTTACACACTGTTGATGGGGATGTAGACTGGTTCAGTCTCTATGTAAAATACTGTGGAATTTTCTCAAAATATTAAAATAGATATACAAGATGATACAGAATTTCCAGAGAAATGAAAAACACCTGTTTGAAGGGATACGTGCACCTCTATGTTTATTCCAACACAATTTATAATAACCAAGTTTATATAAAACAACCTAGGTTCTAGCAATAGGCAACTGGATTAAGAAGATGTGGAGCATATACTTGATGGAATACTATACAGTTATAAGAGAGGATAAACTCCTGGTAGTTGCTACAACATGGATGAAATTCGAGGGGATTATGTTACATGAAATAAGCCAGAAGGAGAAAGAAAAATGACAGATGTTGTCACTTACGTGTGGAATATATAGGAACAAAACAAAGGGACTGACAAAATTAAACTAAATCATACTCTAGAAATATGACTGCAGATTTGAGGCTACTAGAGGGGAGGTTCATGGGAACAAAGTGGGGAGGAGGCCAACAATATAAATAAAGGGATATGGGAGCTCTGTAGTGGGAGGGGTATGTTGAGGCACATCTTAGGAAGCGTGAACCTATTCCTCTGAATCATATACAGAGAGGTAAACCAATGCCATTTTAAAAATAAATAAATTTAATTAAATAAAAAATAGTAAAATGGGAAAATATATTCATAATTAGGGTTGGCAACATTTCTTAAAATGGGGACAAACTCCAAATCTATAAGTGAAACATGCTAAGTAGATTTTTAACCAGAAAAGCCCAATTCCTCATAAAAAATAACTTTCTAGAAAATTAATAAAGAAGTTCTATAGACAAAATATTCATAGTGCATATATTTGACAGAAATCCTTTATACAGAATTTATACAGAATTCCTACAACTGAATAGTAAGAGAAAAAATAAAAATAGCTAAAAATTAAACACTTTACAAAAGATAATATAGAAATGAACAGATACTCAATACACATCTTAAAATGTGCTTAATATCATTAGTCATCAGGGAATGTAAATTAAAACTACAATGGGATATCATTATAGGTTCTGCCAGAATGGATAATTATAAAAAGATCTACATCACCAGATGTTGGGCAAGTATGTGGAAAAACCAACAGGAGTATAAAATGACACAAAACGATGACAAATGTTTCTAGCAGTTTCTAATAAATGTGTACACTTACTTATCCTATTAGCAATTCTGTTCTGAATTAGTTTTACATAGAAATATGTCAATAAGTGGATTTGTATATGGAAGTTCACAGAAGCTATCTATTAATTATAGCCAAAGCTGGAAACAAATCAAATATCCTTTGACAAGAAATGGATATTATGAATAAGAAAAATAAATATTATACAATGCCAACAGAAAAGAAGAAACTACAAATATACCCAAAGATGTGGATGAACTTCAAAATTATTTTACTAGCTGCCAGATTCAAAGAGTATGTTAACGATTATATTGATTCTTCTAATAACTGGCAAATTAATTTCTTTTTTGAAAACCAGAACAATGGCTTACTCTGGATGGTGACCAGAATGCCTGGAAAGAACATGAAGAACTTTCTGGAATGATAGCTTTCTATATGTTCACAGGGTGGTACAGTACATCAATGTATACATATTTAGCAAAGGTTGTTAAACTATAAGATCTGAGCATGCTAAACCTTTTAAATTATATACAGTATTGTAGAGGATTTATTTACCTTCTCACATGTTTTGTAAGTAGTTATTTGTTCTCTTTCCCTAAACAGTTGGTATCTACCTACTTAGAGTTCTGTGAGCTCTTCAGGGACAGAGATATTATATTAGACATAACAAAGTGGATTGCTGATGCTTGCTTATTTAATCGATAATCTGATTTTAATTAGGGAATTATAAACCAATATTTCCTCAATGAAAAAATATTACAAATACAGAAACAAAATGAAAACTGAGCTAAAAAATAAAAGCAATGCCTCATACCAAGACATATCCCAACAGTGGAACTCTCAAGCAGTGTAACACTAAGTAGAAAGAAAATACTGGTTTGCTAGAACAAGTTAGTACTTACTCATCTGTGTCTGTTATGCATATCCCATCCCAACTACTCATTAAAAATATAAACATCACCCACTAGAATTTCTATTCACCCCTCATTGCCCTCTTGGGAGTCTCATCACCGGAAAGCCAATAAAAGTATGATTGTTTTGCTCTGTCTCTATCAAAAAGTTAGACAGTCATTTCCAAGACTGCACATGCTCAGAAAAATAACTAGATTAGGTAATACCTATGATAAAGTCATATCATCATGATGATGTCTAATAAGTGTCTATTTGTAATGAGAGCTTTGTAATTTTTTTTTAAAACATAGCATTATACAACTGAGAGCAGGATAATGAGAATATTAAGATTTTCAAAAAAATTAACTGAGTAGGGAGTAGGGAACTAAATGTGAAACTCCTTAAGTCAGTATAGTGACTAAAGAAATATAATAATACTTTGTCAACAACAATAATAACCAAAAAAAAAAAGTGATATAGCTTGAGGGGCAGAACACTGGCACAAGCAATCATGAAGAAGTGTTTAGGGGGGAAAGAGAGCTTAGATCTCAGGGAAAAAAAACTTTAATAAAACTTTATATTTAAACTAATCATGCTTAACTCTCCTGGGGCAGAAACTATTTCAAAAAAATATTGTACAGTACACAGAAAAGTACATAGAAAAAAATGATATGTTTTTGGTAAGCTTTCAGAAAGTCAAAGGAGGCCTCAAAACTCATTTAAGTATCAACTTTTCTTTAAATCGGTTGGACTCCTCTTTCTATGGCCTGAAACAACTGAATAAAAAAATAAAAAAAGGATAATATAATGTTAGCAAACAATATAAAATTGCAATACAAGTAGATATCTCATATTTGAAATGATTCAACATTTGGGGAAGAATTTATGGCATCATACAAAAGCATAATTCATTGTCCCCTAAAAAAACATTCCCAAATTTACATACATTTTTGTGCTTAAGAATTAACATTGACAAGGGTATTCTTAAAATAACTCCTTGGAAATTTCTTTGGGGTATACACCTCATTTTTCAAAATTACATAAAATGCTAGAAATATATTTGAATTAAAAAATCTATGATTCCCTAAAAAAAAGAAAAATCTACGATTCCCTAAAGGTATGAAACTAAACCTGTTCTAGTCACTCTTTTAATATGTAGGCTTGAAAAAATTAGTATTTGCTCAAGAAACAGGGTTACAGAGGGTCTATACCAGTCAAAGGACACTGCCCAATAGAGGAGAGGTCACTGTGGGTTTTCACTCGCTTGCACAATTGCAAGACCACCTGGTTTCAGAGAGCATCAACACTGGGATTTATTTAACAAACATGGGAAACAAAAAGTTTCCAAGGCACAGGTGGCTGACTACTCACCTCAGAGACTGTGCACAGTGTGCAGAAGTCCTAAAAAAGGCCACTCACCCAAGATGGCGCCATCCATCAACTAGGGCCTGGAGCACATGGCAATCAACTAGGAGTAGCTGCAGCAGCTGGGACCCAACTCACCACAGCAAGAGGTGCACGGAGGAAGGGCGGCTGAGATGACACAACAGCCCGCAGTCACAGTCTGAAGATCAGGTTGGTGGTGGCGGCAGGGCCCTCTGGCCGCTGCAAAGCTTTTCCGCTTCTCTCTTCCCCTCGGAAGCCAGGAACAAAATGGGTGCCTGGGAGTCCCAAACTGGCTCCTGCCCTGCTTTACATACTTGTTAAGGGTCTTCCACCATAGTTGATGCCTGCCTGATTACACCGCCTTTCAATTCTAAGTGAAGGAGTGTAATATTTTAGAACCTAACTAAGGAGCTGATGAAAGCATTTTGTTCATTTGGCTTGTACCTCATTGGTCCTTTCTGCCTGCCGTCCAGGTGCCAAATAGAAAAAGGCTAGCATTGCCGGGGCCATCAAGCCCAGCCACCTTCGTGTAGCCAATCTGCAGCCTTCCGCTCTGGGCAAGCAGAAAGATATTCCGCTCCAACTTCTCAATGAAGACCCCTCTGGCGCCCGAGGGAGGGGCTGCCTTCAGGCAGCAACTTACTGATAGAGCAGATGCGCTTTTCCAAGGGCTCTCTGCTGCTTAGCCAGCAGTGGGGAGGAGCCAGTATTGACTCCCAGCCCATGCTGTGGGGCTCCAGTTTCACAACTAGGACAGATGTACAAGTGCCAAAAGAGGTTTTCTCAAGAGTCATGTCAAGCCTCCATCAGTTTTTGTATCCAAGTGCCTGGTCTATTACAGGACCTAAAATATCTCACATGGAATTCAGGTAACATTTTCACAATGTTTAATATAAATCGTTCAATTATTAATATGTTTGCAAACTCAGTGTTTATTGAGCAATGTTTTTGTACTGATATTGTGTAGAAACAAAGGAGTTTTAAAACACAGTCATCTTCAAGAACACCTTCGAGCATATTTTTTTAAAGATTTTTTTTTATTTATGCATACAAGGTGTATGGGGGATGGGTGAGAGTATTCACCAGAGAGTGTGGGGAACAGAACAGGCAGTTCTACTGAAATACACTGTTGAGGGGAGCAGTGGGCGGGTGGTCTGCTGCATCATGTGGGACGCTCCCTGGTCAAGGATAGAACTCGTGCTGCAGTGGCTGCAGATAGCTTCATAGTGCTGAGACTTTAACTCCTTTCACCAAGAGGCCCCCAACTTCAAGAACCTTAAAGTCAAAACGATTTACTATTAATTTCAATATTCAAAATGCTGTCATCTCAATTATCCGAGGAAAGATGGACAGTTTTATGGTTAAGTGAATAGCTTGGAAGTTATAATATTTAAAGTCATGGTAGTAGTCTGGTTACATGAACCTATAGAAAGTATATTTTTATTCCTACCTTCAAACAATTTATTATAAAATTCAGGTTTTGTAGGACAGAGATTGTGAGTATAAATGCAACTGCTTCAGCTTTATTATTGAAATTCAGATAAAATTAGCTTGAGCTTTCATTCTAACATCCCTGAGACTTACTGGGCAGTGGGAAGGAGGAACCTACACTTCACCCGATCGCCCCCTATCCCACGTCTATGGGTAGTCATCATTTTTAGTTGTTTTTTCATCTTGCTTCTTGTTTCCATTCTTTTCTTGCTGTTCCACATTGATCATATGTGGGCAAACTATTTTCTTTTAATGTCCCGCAAACTCCATTTCCTACTGAGATTACTTAATATAAAGCAAAAGAAAGAAGACTGTTTGTGCACACTCTACAATAAAAAGTTAATTCATGGTGGCACATTCTGCAAATGTAAATAGACCAGATTCCTTTATACTTCCTCTCTGAATCAAGTCAATGAGAAAGGAAAAAGAAGCTGTGAAAATAGGTACACTGACTATGACTCAGGTTAAGAGTACACAAATTTCAACATATTTATAAAGACCTGCCTGACATTTTTCAACAGTTTTATATACCAGTCGTGTTGGTTTACAGTTAGGCAGCAAACAGTGAGTTAGCTATTATTAGACACTAGAAAGATGGTGATCTAGTCAAAGATTCATTGCAGAAATATATATATTTTTTAAGATTTATTTTATTTATACATACAAGCTGGGGTACAGGCCAGAGGCGTGGGGCGGCAAGAGGGCTCACCAGAGACAGAGTGGGGAGCAGAAGAGGAAGATCAGAAATACACTGCTGAGGGGAGCAGCGAGCGAGGCAGGAGAGGTCTGACGCACCATGTGGGATATTCCCCAGCTGGGCGTCGAACTCGCGTCGCCGCTGCCGACAGCTCCACAGTGCAGCGCTCAACCGCTGCGCCACCGGGGAGGCCCCATTGCAAAAATATTTAATACAATAATTGAACTGTAATATTTTGGAAAGCAGGTAAGTAGTGTGACCATATGTTCCTGCTTGTTAACTTGGTACATCATTACAATGATTAAATAGACATCAAGCAGACCGTCACTTAAACACTATTTTTTGGGGACACATTTAGACAATGACTTGCTTTCTTTTGAATATCAAAGGTCATAAAAATACATATAGACTGTGTTTTAATGAGTTTACAGTCTAGTGCAGAATACTTATTACAGTAAAAAATAATAAGGATTTAGGGCCTCCCTGGTGGTGCAGGGGTTAAAGTCTCAGCGCTATGAAACTATTGCCAGTCACTGCAGCCCGAGTTCCATCCCTGGCCAGGGAGCTAACCCACATGGGTCTGCAGAGCTCTCCTGTCTCATGCACTGCTCCCCTCAGCAGTGTATTTCATTAGATTCACCTTTCTGCTCCCCACTCTATCTCTGGTGAATCCCCTCAATGCACACATCTCTGGCCTATACCGCAGTTGTTCTATGCACAAATAAATAAAAATAAATCTTTGGGAAAAAGGTAATAAGGATTTAATGCTAATCTGCACAAAGCATACTAGATGCAAACTGCCTTCACTCTGTGCGCCCAACTTTATGACTTTCTAGCAATGCACTCTCCATCCTGGGACCCTGCTAATGGACCCCTTTATCCAGTGCAGTGCCAGGATTTAGGAGCCCCAAAATTGGCATCTGCCTGAAGCAATAGCTGGGAAGGACTCTACACAGTTGCCAGTCCTCCCTCTTGCACTGCCTGACACACACTAAAAATATTCACTTACAGAATGTTCTACTTCTTTCCCTCAGGAGGATGCTCATTTTGTGTATTGTGGTCATACATTTTTCCCTATGGGCTTTTCTTTTTTTTGCTTCGTCTTACAGCAGTTTTGTTGAGGCTTTCTGAAGGAGATGAATTTGGTGTTGTTACTCTACTGCCATCTTGCCAGAGTCCTTGAGACTTTCTTTTTCACTTTTCTTGCATGTTAATAATCTGTCGGGTTTTCTATTTCTTCCTCATTCAGTCTTGGAAAGTGGTATGCTACTAAAAATATATACCTACTGTCTACTTTATCCATTTTGGGGGCATACTAAAATGTTCATAGTGGTCTCTCATTGTTCTTTGTATTTCTGAGATGTTTATTGTAACCTACACTGTTTCACTTCTGATTTCAGTTGCTAATTTTCTCCCTCTTTTTCTAGTGAACCAACCTGAATATGTGTCTATATTTTGTTCATCTTTTCAAAGACATAGCTTTGGATTTATTTATCTCCTTAACTGCCTTTTTAATTTCTATTTCATTTATTTCTTCTCTGTTATATTATTTCCTTCATTTCTTGTTGTTCGTTCTTTTTTTCTATTTCCTTAAGGTGTAAAAGTCGTAACTACTTACTTGAGATCTTTCTTTTTTCTTAATGTATGCCTATATTACTATATAGAGTACTACTTAGTACTACTTTTGATGCATCTGCTATTTTATGGTTGCTCATGCTTTCATTTTCTTAGATCTTCAGATATTTTTTAATATTTTCTTTCACATTAACCCAGTAATTGTTCAGTAGCGTGAGGCTCAATCTTCACCTACCAAAGTTTTTTTTTTTTTTCCATTTTTTGTGGTGGTTTTCTAATTTGATACCATTGTGATCAAATATTTGATAGAATTTTTTTTAAGATTTATTTATTTATTCATGCAAGCTGGGGTGTGGGGTGGTGAGAGGATTCACCAGAGACACAGTGGGGAGCAGAACAGGCAAATCTACTGAAGTACACTGCTGAGGGGAGCATCAGGCAAGGTGGGAGAGGTCTGCTTCACCACGTGGGAATCTCCCTGGCCAGGTATCGAACTCGTGCTGCAGTGGCTCTGGATAGCTTCATTGTGCAGTGCTTAATCTGTTGCGCCACCAGGGAGGCCCTTGATATAATTTCTTCATTAACTTATTGGCATTTGTTTTGTGACCTAACAAGTGGTCGGTCTTCAAGAATCTTCCATGTGCTCTTGAGAATAATACATACTCAGTCTGTTTAGCATGTAGATCTCTGTAGATGTGTGTTATGACATCTGGTCTAATTCTTCATTTAAGGCTCTTGTTTCCTTGATTTTCTGTCTGGTTGATGTGTCCATTGATGAAGTTAGGGTATAGAAGTCACTACTATTATAATCTGCCAGAGTCTGTTTTTTGATTATTAATGTTTGCCTTATGTATTCTGAAGCCCCTTCATATGTTGCATATATATTGATGAGAGTTAAGCATTCCTGATATATTGATCTCTGAATAACTATATAATGCCCATTCCTTTCTCTTATTACCTTATTTAGCTCGAATCCTGTTTTATTTGATAAAAGTATGGCTGTCCCTGCATATTTTTATAGCTTTATTTGCCTATAGGGTTGCTTTCTACCTTATTTATTTATTTATTTAGTTTTTTGAGCCTACATCTATTGTTCGAGCTTAGGTGTGTTTCCTGGAGACTGAAGATATTAAGGTTTCATTTTCTGATCCAATAAGCCACTCTGCCTTTTGATTGGTCAATTCAATACATTTATGTTAATCATGATTGTTGCTATATGAGAGCTCACTTTTGTATTTCAAAAAGGGACAATGATGCACAATGTAATTATTTATCAGGATTATTTCTGAATATTCCCCCACAGCTTTCACAATCTGCTTTTATAATGTTTGATCATGCTGTCAGGCTCAAATTTCAGATATTCTGAGTGATATGATAATTTTTCATAGGAAAATAATAGTTGTGTCTACATTAGATCTCTATATGGACTCTCTTGAATCACAGACCTATTTATTAAATGCCAACTTATCTGTACTTATATTACTTCAGTTAACTAATATAAACACCCAAATCAGTATAAATATCATTTCAAAAACTAAGTAAATTTTGATTATGGAGAAATTCATTAAGTTGTTTCAAGAAAGACTGAAATTTCTAATTCCCAACATAATAAAGTCCAAAAACATACAAGTAATATCATCAGAAGTCTGATGTATTGTGTCTAAAATTGGCCTATTAAATTTCTAGAAAATTTAAATTATACTTTTGCCCACAGATGATATTTGTGTCTAAGCTTTTCTAAATCCATATATTTATATATATATATATATATATATATATACACACACACATATATATATATAGTCTACAAAAAATTAAGAAGAATATGGGCCTCCCTGGCAGTGCAGTGGGTTAAGTGCTGTGGAGCTACAGGCAGAGCTATAGGCAGCTGTGTGCCAGCTTGATGTCCAGTGGGGTAGATTCCCACATGGCACACCAGAACTCTCCTGCCTCGCCTGTAAACCCTCTCACTGCCCCACACCTCTGGCCTGCACCCCAGCTTGTATGCAAAAATAAATAAATATTTACAAAAATTAAGAAGAATGTTCTTTAATACAGATAAAATAAATATCTGACATTTTTCTGGTTGAGGGACTAAAACAAGAAATTTAAAATTTCGACATGTAGATTTCTATTTTCTTCCAACCTTCTTCATATCAACTTTATGAGCAGATAAAATAACCACTAAAAATAAACTCTAAACTCACTACCCCCTTTCTATATCATTCATATATCAGTTATAAAAAATGTGACTTCGAATATAATGTCAAATCTCACATTCTGGAATAGTTAGTTGTAAACTTTTCATACATTGCCTTGAATTATGTCAACATACATTAAAATATAATTTGTTGAAATTCTGAAAGATTTTTTTTCTCTCTTTTCAGGTTGATCATCTCTAGATGTGTGTGGTCAAGGGCATAACGATTCTAAGAAGAGACACTTAAAATATGACTTCAAGGTCAATGATCTGGTTCAAACTGTCATCTTTGACTATAATCTAGAAACCAGATACAAAATATATTTACAACTTCAAGCTGAATTGTATTATCATAGGGAACAATGAGTTTAGTTTTAATTATCAATGAAGACAATTTCAGTAAAATTGGTGTGTCTCCCATAAAAATATTTTCCTAAATTATTCAAATAAATTGAATGAGTCTGGCATAAATGAAAAGTATTCTTTTGAAATTTTATAAATGTATACCTATTTAAATTTATGATTGATGTGGCAATCTGTGTTGGATTGAATATATACTCTTAGGCAAATAATTCTGCTGACTATGTATAATTTAGGCCCACTACAAAATCTGTGGGATACCAAAATAATACAGTTTTTGAAATCATAATTGGAATGTGTTAGATTACATTCTCAATTTTCAGAAAAATGATTGTCACATGAATAGATTTACGTGGTGCCATTTTCAGTTTCATTATAGTCTTTGTCATAAGAAGGATGTGGTAGAATTTTAATGTCTCATACATTCTGTCAATAATAGGATTCTACTATACAGCTTTGACCTTTTCAATGTTCTATGATTTGATTGGTTACACATTGCATTTATCTCTTGCTTTCTGTCCCATTAAACTGTAGGGAAGCTATAGAATGGACAGCCAATTAAAGTCCAGAGTATTGAAAAGGTCAAAACAGTACAATATGTTATATGCACTCAGAATATATCAGATACTAACCAGCTGTTATACTTGTTCTACAAGGCTACAGAGAAGTATGGTTTCAGGGTGAAACAAAAATCAGAACAATCACTCTACATTTCACTTGACAAATTACCAATGCCATGTTTGTTTGTTTTTTTAAAATTCAGTTATTTTCAGAATTGCAAAGTAAAAGTCTATTTCTGAAAATAATAAATAAATAGTATGTTTAGTTTGGGGACTTGAGATAATCTCCTTGGAAGCTATTAAAGTATTTGGATCTATATACCTGAATAGGTGGGAAGAAAACATCACTTTCTAGCACCTTTAATCTCCTTTAAAAAAATACAGTTACTTTTTATTTGTTTTGTTATTTCTTTATCATGATTGTATATTCTTTACTAAAGACATTATAAGTAGTACTAATAGAAGTCATCACATACTTTAAAAATGTAGTCATCTTACTTTTTCACAAATTTCACACTGTCAGAATACTAAATTCTAACATCTAAAAGAACATGTAATTACTGATCGTTGTTCTAAAAATGCTGATTATTGGTTTATCATACAATGTCAGTATTGTCCTCCATATGCCGTTTTATTATTCACTCATGATTTCAATAATATTTAAATGAGTATAATTTTCCGAAGAAATAAATTGGTTTTACATTGATCATTATTATCTAGACTTATGTATCTCACATTAAAAATAAATATCAATCTGAGAGTCCACTTCTCTCAAAATATATTTTACTTTTTCTGTTTAGTATATTTATTTGAATTTGTTTCTCTTATTAGCTCATTTATATAGACCTTTTAAGGGAACTTGACCCAAAAGAATTTTAAATAGCACAAAAACCAATAATTCCACAAAGGATGTTTTATATATAACCTAATACATTAGAGATAATCCAGTAATACTTGGTATAGAACATATTAAACCAGAATTTGACAGCAGTGGCCTTATCCAGATAAAATTGAATATCTGTTCTAGTCAGATAAGCATTTGGGGAGATGACATTAATCTCACAAATTTTCAGTTTTTCTATCCTATATGGTTAACTTTTAAATAGCCCAGAACTAAGAAATTTACAATATATAGGCCCATCATTTATTTTGACCAGTCTTTTACTTAGAGTTACTCCCTATGATTCGCTATTTTTACTTACCATACATAAAAGGTATTGTGGCATTATTCTTCCAATACTACATTTTTTCCATGTCAGAAAATTGTTTTTAGGAATAAATGTTTCATTGTCACTCTACCATGAATTACAAAATGCCATTCTATTCTTGTAGATCTGTGTATTTCCCAAAAAGTTAGGTCTTATCTCCTTAGCAACAGTGAAATAATCACATGATTAAGTTTTAAAGATTAGGATCTTGAGCAAGTTTCTACATAGGCATTTATATTTCGAAGGGGTAAAGCTAAGTACTTAAAGCAAGGAAAATGATAATCAATCAATAAAAATGTGTTCTAGCATCACATACATAGGTACGATATTACCATATATACAATATTGTGTTTCAAGAGACATTAGAAAAGGGAATATTGAAAACATCAATGGAATTGCAGATGAGTTGAGTGTTAGAAGAATGATAGATGGAATGAATGTGATAAGTAGGTTATCTACAGTGAGAAGAAACTAAAACATATCAAGTGAGATATAGCAAGACTAACAATAAGTCAATGGTAAAGGGCTGTAGGGAGTAGTGGAGGAATGAGATGGGGAATGAAGTTCAATGCTAGATTTGAGAGTCACAACAAGAAATAGGCATGATTATGTAAGTGATATATGTGATAGTGATCAGAGTTTTAGTGTAATTATTGGTGTATAATATCTCCTAGAATGTTAGTTTTATTGTATAGGCTTGAAGGAAACAGGATCTTAATTAGGCTAACATGGTTGAGATTGGAAAGACAGTAACATATGATACTAATGCAAAAAACAAATTATTGAAAATAGGTTGAAAAAATACATAGATTGAAAGAAAAGTTTAGAATTGGAGTCTTAAGAATATATGACAAAATTATTGCAGGGATGACACACTGTGGCATGCAAGGGCAAAAGGACTTCTTTCAAAATCCTTTGATGTGTTCACATTTGTTTGGCACTCTAGTATTCTGTATTCTCTTCTTTCTCGCATTCAGTTAGAAATTAACTAATTGAGAACCTTCTCCATGCCAAAGAATCCTAAACAGGTCACTGGGCAAAAGAGAAATCAGGGGAAACATTTAGCAAGAAAATGACTATAGGTTTTACTTTGTCTTTGAAGTTTTGGTTAAAGTCACCAATGAATCTGTCTGATCCTGGGGTTTTGGTCTTTGGGAGACTTTTAATTATTGCTTCAATTTCCTTGCTTGTATTGGCCTGTGTAGATTTTTTGCATTTTTCTGATTCGGTCTCAGAAGAGTATGTATTTCTAAGATTTTTTTTCCATGTCTAGGTTCTTCCACTAACTGATACAGATGGTCATAATAATGTATTATGATCTTCTATATGTCTGTGATGTCTGTTGTAACTTTTTTCCCTTTGTTTCTGATTCTATTTATTAGTGTTTTCTCCTTTTTTCCTTTGTGAGAGTAACTAGAGGTTTTTCCATCTTTTTTTTTTTCAAAGAACAAGCTTTAATTTCATTGATTCTTGGCTTTTCTGAGCCTTTTTTGTTCCTGATAAATTTTAGTAATTTTCTATTTCTTTGAAGTATGCCATTGAAATTTTGATATGGTTGTATTCAATTTTTATTTTGATTTGGGTGAGATGATCATTTTAGCAATGTTAATTCTTCCAATCCATGAACAGGGACTACCATTTTATTCTTTTTATTTTCTATTTCTTTCAACAATATTCTATTGTTCTCATTGTACAGGTTCTCCACCTCTTTTGCTAAATTTACTACTATGTATTCAATTATTTTTGATTCAGTTGTCAATAGTATTGTTTTCTTGATTTATCTTCTAGTTTGGTGTTTGCCTAAGGAAACATGACTGATTTTGGAAATTTATATTGTAGCCTGTCATTGTTCTGTACTGATTTATTGTTTCTAATAGTTTTTTTTTCCTCCTTTGGGATCTTCTGAGTGTTATGTGTATATTTTTTATTCTGCAAATAGGCTTAATTCATCTTTTCCTACTTGAATTCCTTTTATATCTTTCTCTTATCTAACAGCTCTAGTTAGGACTTCTAGTCCTTAACTTGTACCTGATTTTTAAGGAAAAGTTCTCAGTCTCTTACCATTGCATATCCTGTTAAGTGTGAGTATGTCACATGTGAACTTTATTATATTGAGCTATGTTTCTTCTACCCTATTTTATTTTTAGCTATTACCATAAATGGATGTTAAATCTTATCAAGTGCTTTTTTTACATCTATTTGTAGCATTATAAGAATTTTCTCTTTCTTTTTGTTGATATGTAATTACATTAATCAATTTGTGACACTGGACCACCATTATATCCTTGGAATCAATCTCATTTGGTCATGATGAACTTTGCTTTTACTGTATTGTTTAATTCAGTTTACTAAGATTTTATTGATATTTGTGTGGCAAAGTAAACCTGACCCCTTATGTTATTAGCACCTCTGCAACAGATACTTTCTGGTGAGCACAGGCAATGTTTTGTAAATCAAAAAAAGAAAAACTAAAAAAGCATATAATGACAAATACATTCAGTGAAAGTTTTCTGAAACTGAAATTCTTCATAGAAAATGTGTTTGGTTCCAGTACCATGCTGTTTTAATTATTATGGCTTTGTAATATAGTTTGAAATCAGGGAGTGAAATTCCTCCGTTTTCTTTCTTTTTAGTTAGGAGGGCTTTAGCTATGCGAGGTTTTTTGTGGTTCCATATGAATTTCATCAGTAGTCAATCTATTTCTTTGAAGAATGTCATTGAGATTTTTATTGGAATAGCATTG
>PVIJ01013903.1:0-43165 GCA_004024925.1 Scalopus aquaticus
AATGCAAATCAAAACCACAATGAGATACCACCTCACACCTGAGAGGATGGCACACATTAAAAATACAGGCAACAACAAATGCTGGAAAGGATGTGGAGAAAAAGGAACTCTTCTACACTGCTGGTGGGAATGCGAATTGGTCCAACCACTATGGAAAGCTGTATGGCGGTTCCTCAAACTGCTAAAAATGGAACTTCCGTACAACCCAGCAATACTGCTTTTAGGAATCTACCCAAAGGACACAAAAACACTAATTCAAAAGGATACATGCATCTGTATGGTCACTGTGGCACTATTCACAATAGCAAAAGTATGGAAGCAACCCAGATGTCCAAAAATAGATGATTGGATCAAGAAGATCTGGTACATGTACACACTGGAATACTATTCAGCATTCAAAGAAGATAAACACAGGCAATTTGCAGCGACATGGATGGAATTAGAGGGGATCAAACTCAGTGAGATAAGCCAGAAAGAAAGAGAAAAATATCAAATGGTTTCACTTATAATAGGACTATGAGGAAACCAAATAGGAGAGAGAAACTCAGAGGAAACCAAATAGGAGAGAGAAACTCAGCGGGGGAGGGTAAGGACACAAAATGGAGGAGAAAAGAACACAAGGGACCACAGAGATGGATCACGGTGGATCATGGGTGAATTGGTGGTGGGCTACCCAAGGGGAATACAAAATGTAAAAGATATAAATAACAATAAAATATATATATATATATATTAAAAAGAAAAGAAAAAGAACTGAGAACTCTGTACTTTGCACTTAATTTTTCTTTAAAACTGCTCAAAAAATAAAGTATATTAACTTTTAAAGCTGAATAAAGCCTCAACATTTTATGGGATAAATAATAAGGGGGCCAGAAAAAAAAAAGAGAGACTGCTGAGGAGACAAAGTGGGGGACAGTGTAATTCAGCATATCCAGGAGAAACAGTATGAGTATCTCAATAGACTTAGAACTAGTCTGCTAAGTATTTCTCAACCTGCTAAGAAAATTCACACTTAGTGTCATGCTTGCAGGTCAAAGACTGAATACTTTCTTGCTAAGATGGAGAAAAAGACAAAAAGGTACCTGCTCTCTCCACTTCAACATTTTACTGAATATCCTACCCAGTGTACCACAGCAAGGAAAAGGAATAAAAAGTATATTGACAGAAAGGAAAAAGAAAAACTGTCTTCACTTGAGGATAACATGCTCATACATGTAGGAGATATTAATGAAGCTACTAAAATAATATAGAACTTATTAAGCCTGCAGGATACAGGTTTGATAGCCAATAATCAATTGTATTTCCATTCTCCAGCAACAATCAGAAATCAAAATTTTAAAAGCACTGTTAATGATATTATTGGGAAAAAACATGAAAAACTTTGGGATAAATTTGACATAATATAATCAAGATATTGCTTATATTTTTGATGAAAGAAGTTTAAGAAGACCTGAATAAATGGAGAGCTTTATCAGGTTCATGAATTGCAAAAGTTAATACATAAAGATGATAATTCTTCCCAAGTTGAACATATGGATCAGCTTCACTGTCCAATACAGTGGTCACCAGCCACCAGTGATTGAGCACTTCAAATGTGGTTACTGTGGGCCTCCCTGGTGGCACAGGGGTTAAAGTCTCAGCTATCACCAGCTACTGCAACATGAGTTCTATCCCCAGCCAGGGAGTTAACCCATGTGATGCAGCAGACCTCTCCTGTCTCACCTGCTGCTCCCCTCAGCAGTGTATTTCAGTCAGTCTGCCTGTTCTGCTCCCCAGTCTGTCTCTGATGAATCTTCTCGCTACCCCCCCCCCACCTCTGTCCTACTGCCCTGTTCTTGTATGCATAAATAAATAAATCTTTTTTTAAAATGTGGCTACTTTGATCTGAGATTTGCTGCAAGTATAAAATACCATATTTCACAGACAATATCAAAAAAAGAATACGAAAATATCTCATTAAGAATCTTTAACACTGATAACGTATTGAAATGACAATAATTTGGCTATGTGTGATTAGATAAAATTTATCATTAAGACTGATTTCAATTTGTTTCTTTCTACTTCTTTTTATGTACTTACTGGAAATTTTTCAATTACATTTATGGTTCACATTGCATTACTTGTAAACAGCACTGATCCAGGAATATAAAAGCTTACAACAGACAGTTTGTAGAAATTAGATTCTAACTTTTATATAAAAACTCATAAGACGCAGAATGCAACAATCTTGAAAAAGGAGGCGAAAATTGAAGGACTTACACTACCTGATTTCAAAGTCTCTATAAAGCTACAGTAATCAAGAAAGTGTGGTATTGATATAAGGTTAAAGTTCTAGCTGGAATCATACAGCCTGTATTTTAATAACGACAGGAAAAAGTGCTCACATATGGGTCGTTAGAAAAATGTAAGTGAAAACTATAATGAGATACATGCAATAGTTTTTAATATGAAACAAATGTCAAACTGTCAGACCAGGATACAGGGTGATCTGAATCCATACATTGTTCGTGTGGGTACAAAATGTTACAATCAGCTTGGAAAACAGTCAGTTTATTAGAAAGCTAAGCATATTCTGTGGCTTAGCAATTCTATTTCTAGGTATTTACCCGAGAGAAATGATAAACTATGTCTATTTAAAAAAAAAAAACTTGTACAAGAATGTTCATAGCAGCTTATTTATAAGAACTCCAAAGTAGAAAGAACCCAAATGTTCATTAGCAGGAAAATGGCTAAACAAACTGTGGTGTGTTCACACAATGGAATACTACTCAGCAATAAAAAAAGAATAAACCACTTACAGGTGGAACAAAGTGGATGAATCTCAAAAACATGGTGTTAAGCAAACGAGGTTACACACAAACGAGTACCATACTATATGAGTCCATGGATATGAAGCTTGAAAATAGGAAAAGTCAATCTATGATGAAAGAAAAATCAGCATATCAGTTGCTGCTGGGAAAGGGAGGGGATGACAGGGAGATACACAAAGCACTTTCTGAGGTGATGGAAATGTCCTATATCTTGAGAGGGGTATGGTTACATGGATGTAAGCATCTGTCAGAACTGATCAAAGCGTACAGCTGAGATGTTACTGTGCATGTCCATACTGACCCAAGCACTCACTGTATCAATTATATCCCTATTTTAAGTTTTTACAAAAGCTTCAAAAGTACTACATGTTTACTGCTTCTGAAACAACACAGAAAAGTCATAACGTACCCCAAATTCTCCCTCCCCTGTCATGAAATAGGCTGGGGTGTGTCCTTCCAGAACCCTCTCCTTCTTCTAAGACTCATGGAGTCAAATTCACATGCATGTAGAAAGGGGATGGGGGGTGGCATTTTTCTGTTATCTTTTTATTTGGGGGTATTATTTTTTTTTAATTTATTCTAATGAAATATCACTGTTTTACATACTTGTTAACATTCTGACAGTATAGGATTTCTCCCCTAAGATGTGCTCATCATAGTTCTTCCACCAGCCAAGCACCAGCCAAGCTCTCCCACTTGCCCCCACCCCTGTTCTCAACCTCTTCCAGCCCTCCTGATACCTTAGATCTATGGTCAGCTTTCAATGGTTGGTTTTAAATTTTGTCTTTACCCTTTGTTTGTTTCTATATTCTACAGAAGATGTGGTATAAATACACAATGGAATACTACTCAGCAACAAAAAAGGTAAACCTATGTCTCTTGAATCAACATGGATGGAGCTAGAAGGGATTATGCTAAGTGAAATAAGCCAGAGGGAGAAAGACAAATACTGGATGGTATCTGCCATCTTTTAAATAAGGGTTTCCTAGGCACACATTTCTGCCACTCACTCCTGTCACCTACCTTCACTCCAGGACATAGGCGTGCACCATTCTACTGTATGAATGAGCCAGAACTTACCCCTCCATCTGCTCCCTCCACCCTAGTGAGGGGCTTTGTCATTATAAACAGTGCTGCAAGAGCTTCCTTAATCATATACCTAATCTCCCTGGTGCTTTTGTTTCTGTAGGAGAATTTCCCAATGTGGGACTGGTGAATAAAAAAGACAAGTGTGTTATTTGTTTTAATAGATATTGCAGATTACATTCCATAAAAAGGTTGTAGAAATCTCATTTAGTGCTCAGTCTGATATATTTTAAGTTTCAGCAGACTGGCTTCAGAAATGGAAATAAATTATGAATATAACATAATAATCATCTTGGGCAGTTTATCTACATTTTGAAGGGGGAAATTTCAGTAACGTATCGAAGCACACAACTAACCAAGCTCTCCATCAAAATATACCCTGGAGGCAGGACAGTGTGGTGGCTGAACTGAGCCCACCTGACCAAGGCACCCGCCAGGCCTCTCGTACATCATCTTTGTGACCTCAAATAAGCTACTTATCCTGTTTGTGTCGGTGTTGCCTCGTAAGCAAAACTGTAAATTCTAGGGCCTCTATCATGGAAGATGAAATGAAGATAACAGGAAGAACCTGGTCCTTGGAGAGTAGAAAGTGGCTGCAATATGGAAAGAGAACAGCCACGAACCCTCAGCTTCAGAATCTCCAATTCCTCATCTGCAAATGGGGCAGTCACCCCATCTCCCAGGGCACATGAAGTGATGGCAACAGTGCTCATCTCCTATTAAGCTTTTGTTGACATTCGCTAATAACCATTGTCAAAAGGCGACCTTAGTGAGGAGGAGCTAGGCTTGGGCCACTGCAGAGACCTGTGTGTGGTGGGGCTGACACGCCTTCCAAAATGCAGGAGGGGGCGGAGTTCCTGCCAGGAATGTGGGTGATACTGAATTCTCCAAAGGTCACGCAAATCTGCCAGAAAGAGGAAGAAATCAACAGGCACCTGGAGAAGGCCCATCTCCCTCACGGGGTGATACCCATTCACCTCTTCCCTCATGGGGTGTTGCCCATTCACCTCTTCCCTAGAGCCGAGTGCTCTGCGCAGTGACAGCACCCAGAGCAACTACGCACTGGCAGCTCACTGGGCAGGGGCCTCCTCCTCCAGAGCGCTCCTGCAGCCGCGCCCTCTGGAGACACAAGTGCCCAGGTGAACGCCTGGGCCACTGGGCTAGCAGGTGGCCTAGAGCATCGGGAGGGAGCCTGTCTCCAAGCAACCTACTTCGATTGAACACTCACTGCACCCAAGGGTCCAGACTCTGCACTGAGAGAGGTGACAGGTGGGGGGATACAGAGCACAGAAAACGGAGTCTCAGCCCAACACGATGTGGTCAAGAGACCCCCACAGGCCGCACCCACTACCAGGAGAAGGTGCCTACATTGTCGGTCTGGACCAAACAAACAAATAAGATTGGCTTTGATTTACTAAAGACTCCTAACAGAAGCGAATCCTCCCCTTAGCTCGGGAACAGAAGTAGCAGCCCAGGCAGGCAGCTAAGGTGAAGGCTGTGGACATCAGCCCCGCACCCAGCACTGAGCGGCACAGAGAGAGGGCCCCCAGCAGCTGGCTTTAGGGGAGACACTGCAGAGCATCTGTGACAGAGCAGCCCCAGACATGCATGTCTGACACGTGTCCAAGGCCACACAGAGCTTGATGCCCATCGGGGGGATGGGGGGTCCCCACAACAGGAACATGCCTGCCTGTGTCCAGAGAGCTTCGGTCCCATTGTCAAGGACCCAGAAAATTCAGTCTGTGGCCAGGAGGTTCACTGTGGAATCTAAAAAAGAGGCTGGATTCAGCTGTGGCCAAGCTGGTGAATTCTCCCAGGCCCACACTCTCATGTAAGCTTCCCCTAATGGCCAGGAGAGGGCCACTCCACACCACAGTCCACGGACGGGCTACTACACCTTTCAGAGTTCCACCTCTTGTTTCTCATGTCCTCCCACATGTTTCCTATTTATCTCCCATTCTTCTCCCCAAACACTGCCTGGCAAACATTAAGTGTTGGTAAACACTGGCAGGTAGATGAGCTGGATTAACTGAATGAGTGAAGAGTAAACAGAAAAGGCTTAACTAATAAGGAAAATATACGAAAGCAGAGGTAGGTAGATAGATATTAACTGGATAGGTAGATAGGTAGATAGACAGATGATAGATGAATAATAGATGGATAGACTGAAAGATAAATGATAGGTAGATAATTAATACATGATTGACAGATAATAAATTAATGATGGGTGGGTGTACTGATGGATATATGGACTGATAGGTGGATGGGCAGATAAGTGATAGATGGACACATAGATAAATAATGGATAAATAACACAGAGATGATAGATAGACAAATAGACTGATAGGCAGAGGGATAGACAGACGAACCTAGATTTCCTAGGACTTTGTTACTCCTCCAAATATCGCATACATTCTATTTTCTAGAAAGGATAGTGTTATTTTTGTCTCAGGTAAAAATTTGTAGGATTTTTTTTGGCCAAAGAAATAGGGCACAGATAGCTGACCCAATTTCTTCTCTCTAAGTGAAACCTACCTTGACCATCGCAATTTGCAGGGAAGTTTCAGAAGACAGAAAACCTTAGAAGAAGCCAGACCTAGACCTCCAGACGCATGGGAAGATTCTATAACTGAAGCCAGCACTTCCTTAGAAAAGTCCCTCAAACTCCCACATGCTGCACTTCGAGACAAATTGACCAGCACCCTCATATACTTATTGAGGTTGGTCTCACGGCTTACCAGTTCTGGCCGGGTCTGTGCTGAAGTCGAGATTGCAAATCAAGTTGGGGTCACACATTCCTGTGACATTTCCTGCAGGCTATTTCTCACATATGCCCTTGAAGTTATCATTTATGCAGATGGCTTTACTGACACATTTCCATTCCAACAGGAGGCCAATACAATTACTAATATTTACAACAGGTTGAGCACTTCCAGGGACACACCCCATTGGTGTGTTACCTGCATTATGCTGAGAACAGCAGCTCCACAAGGAAAGCACTACCTTTAGTATCTCCCCATTCCACACCGAAGCACTGAAGGTTAAGAACTTAGTCAAAGTCCACAGCTAGTTAGCAGTGGAGCCCTGACGCCAACCCATGTAGGTCCCATCCACAGCCCACTCTTAAGCTCTACAAGTCTCCCACAAATAGATCTCTTATAATTTCAAGGGGTTCAGACGTTTTTACGCAGTTGTTAATCTTTTTAAAACATTTTTTAATTGAGATATAACTCACCTACCATAAAATGTAATCCTTTAAAGAATGTAATTGATAAAGTTGTAGAGCCATCATTAGTAATTCAGAACACTTTGATGACACTCCCCTCAAGAAAACCCCATTCCTTTGCTGGCTCCCCTCCCCCACTCCGCCCGTCCCTGATAATCACTATTCCACTTTCTGTCTTTATGGGTTTGCCTGTTCTGAACATTTCCTATAAATGGAATCACACAATATGTGGCCTTTAGTGTCTAACTTCTATTGAGTGTAGTGATGTTAAGCTTTATCAATGGTGCAGCAAGTGTAAGAACTTCATTCCTTTATGGTTGAATAGTACTCCACTATATGGATATACCACATTCTGTTCATCAGTTCATAAGCTGAAGGACAATGGAATTCCAATATTATTCTTACTATGAGTAATGCTGCTATAAGTATTCATGTGCACCTTTTTGTGTGGTCATGTATTGTCCGCTTTCTTGTGTATATACATTAAAGTGCAGCTGCTAGGCCATATGGTGAACTCATCATTTTTGACCATGAGACTTTCTTAAACTTTATGGGCCTCTTTCCTCAAAGGCAGGTAAAAGCTGGGGGATAGGACTGAGGTGGGCTGGGGAGGGTAATGTTGAGGTAAACAAGAGAGGCCTTCAATCCCTTCTCTCTTCTTTGGTTGCCTAGAACAGTGGTGGCCTGCCATCAGAGATATGTCATGAGAAAGTAAAATTCTCTCCTCTAAGACCTGTAAGCTTCATAGTCTAATAACATCCCTTAGCAATCCACACAAATCCCTTCAACCAGAAACACTAAAATCAAGGACAGAAACTAATTTCAATTCTACTACCTGCACACCCCTCTTGCCATCCCAGGCCCAGAGATTCAGACACAGACAATTAGGAAGAGATGGATGTTGGAGGATAAATGTCATTGGTCCCATTAATTCCCCAGGCCACTCTGCAGATTTCCTCTGTTCTGAGATGAATGGTTGGTGCTGTGTTCATAATAATGACCATCAAACCTTAGCATTTGTTTAACATTTGAAAATTTATATGAACTTATTTGATCCCCTCAGCTCTGCAAAGTTTGATAGTATGATTCTAACAACTACATAGATTAGAAAACAGAGACCCAAGGACGTAGAATGATGACATGAACAAAGGTTGGCAAGTTTATAAGGATTATTTTTTACATCCGATCAGTTATCTCCATCTCCAGAACACCAAGGGAAATCTCCCAGGACTGGCAGTCAGATTAGTCTCACTTGAGGTTTTTCTCTGGATGCCTTTCATAAATGGAGGGTGGGGGTAACTTCCAAATACAGTTAGTCCTTAGGGAAAAGGCCACCCCCTTTGCCCTTCACACAATGGCAGATAAGCTTTATATAAAAAGGATCTTCAGGACCCCTGAGTCGACAGAGCATTCTCCCTTCAGAACTGTGGATTTTATTTAAAAAAAAAAAAAAGTTGCTGATCAACTCCCTACCCAGCAACAGAGTACATTCACCTTGTACCCACAACTCACCTTGAATAGCTAAAGCAAGGACACATCAAAAAGACTACAAAGGGGTGTTATTCTGAAAGTGGGTATGGGCTTAGCAGCAACAGAACACCCCAGCCTATAGCCAAGGTGAGTTCCCCAGCTCTGAACCCCTATCCTTTCTCTAGCTCTGCATGATTAGGGACTTTCCACTAAGCCCTCTGTTGCTTTGCTGCTACCACACCCACCCAACTAGTTTTGCAGGTGCTTGGGTGGGTGTGGTAGCAGCAAAGAGGAGCAGACGCCCACCCAGGTCAATCAGAAACACAGGTGCAGCCAGGAGAGAAGCAGGAAGAGGAAGGAGGCCACGGGGCAGTGAGCAGTCCAGACACAGAGCAAGAAACAGGTGCGGGGTAAGCAAGCTCTGAACCCCAAGAGCAGGACAGAGAGGTTGCCCCAGAAATGCAGTCCTCAAGAAAATTTCCCACACAGTCCACCAAGGTGGTCTTCTGTGGGGTTCATAAATTCTACTATGGAATGCCTCAGGGGAGGCTGTGGGCTCTCGGTTGCACACATCTTAGATCTCTCTTCTCTCTCCCATCTGCCCATCTACCCTACTCATGCTGGCTATGAGCAGCCCCAGGCCCACAGGTTAACAAAAACTGTAGGTGAATTCCACCCCCAAATGAAACAGAGGCAGATATGCTGCCTTCCTCCTTCCATGCACCCACCCGTCTCTCCCGCCTTTCTGTCCATTCATCCACTCACCGGTGCACCAGTTACTAGTCATCCTAACTACATGCCAGTTCTCTTCCTGAGAACATCACCACTTCACCATCTATAGGGAAAGAAGGATGCAGAGACAACACAGCGTGGCAAGCCCCTCAGTAAGGATACAGAGTGGCATGGAAGGCTCCAGAGAGGAGGTCTGGTGAGCGGGACCCTAAAAGGTAAGTAGGACTTGACCAGGGGTCAATTCCCATGAAACCACATTCCAGGTAGAGGGAAGAGTCAGAGCCTGGGAAGATCAGGGCCAAATTCAGAGTTAGCTTTGCGAGGAATTCTTTTATTGCTGGTTTGAGACAATAGCAAAAACAAGTTTCCCGTTTTCCAGTCATGGTTCCAGTTTAGGGCTGACCTAGTTAAAGTTAAAATAGTAAAGCTGGGAGAAAGACAAGGCAGAGGGAACAACTCCAGGAGGTGGGAAGGAGTAAGTCAAGTTCAGAGACTAGAGAATAAGCCAACCAAGCTGCTTTGGTTAATTCAAACAACCCTCCTATCCTATAAACAAGACAGATGATTCCAAGCCAGTGGTTTGGCATGGGAGAAATGACAGTGGCAGCTTTTCAAAAATAAAGTATGCTATCGCCGACTATATTCTCCTCTGGGGTTCATTTACTAGACAGGGATACTGTCTCAGTCCACTTGGGCTGTTATACCAAAAACCATAGACTGGTGGCTTACAAACAACAGAGATCTCTTTCTCACAGATCTGGATGCTGAGAAGTCCAAGATCAAAGCACCAGAAGATTCGATGTCTGGTGGGAGCCGCTCCCTGGATCATAGATGATGTCTTTTCATTGAACCCCCACATAGCAGAAGGGAGGGTTCCCAGCATCCCTCACCTCCAAATACCATCAGACTGAGGATTAGGTTTCAAGATAATGAATTGCGGATATGGGGGGGGGAGCAAGTATTCAGTCCACCGGCTCCCAAATCCAGACCTCAAAAGTGTTTCCCACATCTACCCCATTACATAGAATTTCCTTGAACTTAAGAAATTCTTTTTAAATGGTAAAATCCTAGGAAATGGCATTCCCATCTAAGTTTTTAAAATTAGATTGTTTTCCTGACACAGGCATCTTTTTTGGACTAACCGTGCTGAAGGGTTATGTGTTTCTATGGGAAAGAGAATTGGGGAAAAAAGGTCCTTAGCACTGAACAGAGTTCAGAGACAGGGAAAGCCAAAGTCAGGAAAAACACCCAGGCCCTTACTTCACCGAGAGGAAGGAGGAGAAGCTTCGTCCGCACTCCGCCCCCAAGGCTTCAGTTAAGGCTTTGGCGCTAGGGAGCATCTTCTCCCGCAGTCTGTGGCCCTCCAGGCATGAAACGCCTCTAGATGAGGAGAACAGCTGCTGGATGGGATTCTACTTATCATAATCGATCAGTTTCTTTTTAGCACTTCCTCTGGTTGACCAATGCCAAGCACTTCCTGTGTATAATCTCAATCAATCTCCACCATATCCCAGGAGGGAGGCTTTATCAGCCTCCTTTTAGAGACAGGTGAGAGGCAAAGTCCAGTCTTCCTCACCACTCAGCTGCTCTGTTTTCCCAGAACCAGGACAGTGTGGGCACACAGCAGGCTGCATAATCAATGCACGGTGTGTTTGAAAGAAGGGGCAGGGCCCCAGCAAGGACGACTGCCTCCCCCTCACCTGTATCAAAAATATTGTGCAGGTGTCTTAGTGGAGAAGTTTGAGAAGCTAAATGCTCCTCATCGATAGCACCCCAAATGAGTTCCTAGGGCTGCTGTAATAAAGCACCCCAACTGGGTGGCTTCACACAGCAGAAATGTATTGGCTCCTAGTTCCAGAGGCTGGAAATCTCAAAGAAAGGCCTTGCAGGCCCATGCCTTCTCGGACAGGTCTAGGAGAGACTCCTCCCCGGCCTCTCCCAGCTGCGGGTGTTTGCAGCAGCCCCTCAGCGGGCAGGCACATCACATCAGTCATGAGGACGGCTGTCCTGTCCCTGCGTGACCTCACACCACCTTCCCCCTATGTCTCTTTGGGTCTAAATTTCCCCTTTTCACAGGGACACAAGCCCTATTGGATGAGGGTCTTTTCTATTGATCTCATTTTAATTTGATTGCCTCCGTAAAGACACTACTTCCAAGTAAGGTCACACTCTCAAGTACTGGGAGTTGGGACTTCAACATTTGCGGGAAGAGGAGTGAACACTTCAACCTATCACACACTTGGGCAGTTAATCCTCAAAGTTCAACTTGGATTCATTTGCTGCCCCCCACTGGCTTCCGCCTGTCCCTGACCTGTGAATAATCGTGTCCTCAAGGCCCCAAAGTGCTGGAGACCGTCAAGATCTATGATTGAGTCACCCCAGCCCCAGCCCTGACCCCGGCTGCATCCAATCTCCATCCCTGTCGTGCTGGCCACGGATTTCTGAGTGCACAAGAGGCTTCTCCCCAGGCAACTCGCCAGTTTTTTCCCACTTGCTAAGGCATCTGGCAGCTCTGCGCTGACAGCCCCCTCCCCTCCGCCATAATCAGCTCTTTGTCTGCTGCTTCCGGTTGGCTGTTTACACGCAGCTGGGGATGGTCAGTCGTTTCCTCCACGGCTATTGTGCTCTTAAGAAGGGAAACTTAAGTTCTTTTAATTAACCATCACCCATCAACATGGAAGCTGAAAGCAAATCCAGTTTACCTCACTTCACCCAGCAGATGTATCGCTGAGGTAAGGGGACTTTGTAACAATAGGGTAGAGTTTGCACTACTCTAAGCATTTTCCCATCCACCAGGTCTTATAGTTCAGCAGAGGATCAAGAATCCTCATTGGACAGAGCGGAAGCTGAGGTCAATCTTTACAGTTAAATAACTGGTCCATGGTCTCTCATGCCAGGTCTCATTCTACTTCGTCACATCTTTCCTGTCCACAGGCTGAGAAAACTCATTATTTAAACAAACCCTAAGCAAAGATGACATCTAACTTCCAGGATTGCCCATGTTCTTCCAGACACACTGAGCTTCCATTTGGATGCACTAAGTTCCCTTATTATACCTGTTGTGCCAGCAAGCACAGGGCAGTTTCTCTCTCGATTCGGGCCGGTGGATAAAGGAGAGTCCTGGAGCGCTGGGTGGCCTTTCTGGGCTTTAAAGCTCTTTTAACACCAATTGTGGGGCAAGCCCACAGGCTGGCAAGGCTGGCAAGGCAGGGAAGCCAGAGGGCCGGGAGGCTGGCAGGCCTCCACCCCCCAGCTAATCTTTACTTTCTCTTTGGGCTCTCTCTGGCATTCTCTCATGGACTCTTCCTCTCATAGCCATCATACACCCACTTGTAGCCATTCTGCCATAGCCATTTCATCTGGGAGACACCACCCGTACAGCCTCAGCCTCCAGGCTCAGATGTGTACACTTATGCATGCCCACACCATACTCCAAGTGTTCTCCATGACGCATGCGTGCCCTGTGCCCATGCTCCCAAGCGCCTCCTATATTAGCACAATCAAGGCCGCAGGTGATAGCCACAGAGGCCAGAGGCATAAAAGCCTGAGCATCTTCATTTTCCCTACAATAGCCCTGAGCTTTTGTGCTAGCTTGTCTTGCTCCCTGGAGTGATCCTCCCACCAGTATTCCTCCATCAAGTGTCACCTTGTGAGTCATAGGAAGCATTTCTTTTTTCATTTTAGTGAGGAATAATTGACAAATACAATCTTACTCATTTAAAGTGTATAATGTGATGATATGATATACAGGAGAATGATTACCAAGACCAAGACTATTAACATATCTATCACCTCACAAAGTTAATTAACTTTTTATGTATGTGTATGTGGTGAGAATGTTTAATTTCTATTGTCAGAAACCTCTAAGTATACAGTACTATATTGTTAACTATAGTCACTAGGCTGTACATTAGCTCCCCAGAATTTATTCTCCTTATGATTGAAAGTTTGTACCACTGACATCTAGATGAATGGATAAAAAATTGTGGGCTATACACAAATGGAATATTATTCAGCCACGAACAAGAAGGAAATCCTGACATTTGTGACATGGATGAATCTGAAGGGCATTGTGCTAAGTGAAGTAAGACAGAGAGAGACAAACACTGTAGGGTATTATTTATATGTGGAATTTAAAATTTAAAGGGAGTGGGGAAATTGGATGATATAGTTCAAAGGGTACAAATTTTCAGTCATTTGAGAAGCATTTCTTTTTCTTAACTCTTGAGTTTGGGTCATTTCTCCCATCACTACTCTAATAAACCCTCCAAATCCCAATCACTTGTCACAACTAAAATATCAGTAGTTGATTTATCATGTGATTATATGTTTGCTTCCCTGATAGACAAAGAGCAGGAACCAAAGATCTCTTGTTCATTCCTAATCTCCAATTCCCAATCCGCTATCCCCCTTGTTCTATGCTTGGCATATCATAGGTTCAATAAGTATCTTTCAGAGGAAGGAATAAAGGTCATCACCTCCATGAATGTCAACAGAGATACCCCAACCTCTGTACCACTCCAGTAGCACCAAGTACTTTGTTGATAACTAGACCATAACTCAGGTGATAGTATACTTCAGCAAAAAAAATTGAGATAATCACATGATACATGATATAAGCATTGAATAAGATGCTTGAAATTGGGGCCAGCAGAAAAGTTTGTGTCACATAAGGACTGTAATTTATCACATATTAGATGGGATTGTCATTAGTGTTTTGTCTCCTCTTCCAAACAAGAACTCTTTGAAGACAGTGACAATATACCACTCCTCAGTGTTTCCAGGATGTAATACAGACAACAAACACTTGTGGAATGAATGAATGAATGAATGAACCCACCTAGTAGTTAAAGAAGAAAATACATTGCCATGCTAGCAAACATTGCCCCATAAATATGCTTGCTAAGAGTGGGTTTCTTTTTAAAACCAGAATTTTCTTTAGTAAGTGATCCCTTGAAAACATGTGAGAGTGAAGAATTTTCTATTCTATTTTCCATGAAGACTTTCAAGTTTGGGAGTCCCATATGCTATTTTCCATTCTGGTCAAACGCAAAGCATGTATCAGCATATTAAACTCAGAATTCATGCCATAAGTAGAAATCTACACCCCCCAGAGGCCTTATCAGTTATACCTGGACCAATCTGCTCATGATATTTAGGAATAAATCTAGTTGCCAAAAACCATAGCCAACATGAGATCTTAGAGGAAAAAAATTTAAATCAGAGTGACCTAGCTCTCAGGAAACCAATGCTTCTCACATTTTATTCAGCATAGAATCACACAGTAGGGGTAAGAAGAGTCTTGTTAGCATGTAGGTTGAGTCTCTATGTCTAAAGGAGGTGAGGGGGTTCTGGGATTCTTCATTTACAACTAGTCCCAATTAATGCTAATGCAGCTGATCTTGGATCACCCTTTAGCAGCAAGAGTCTAGAGTCTGTTGCTTAACTGACCCAAACCTCAGTGTTCTCACCCGTAAGATGATTGGTTACTCACCTACTTTGAGAAGCTGTTGTGAAGTGGGACTGTGATCAAATGCAAACCACCCTGATTCCTTCTCCTTCCACTCTCATAAATTCTGTAAAGAAATCATTGGGAGACTCTTATCTATTCACCACTTTTGTGTGTGTGTGTGTGTGTGTATGTGTGTGTGTGTGTGTGTGTGTGTGTGTGTATGTGTGTGTGTGAATTTAATGGACAGGGCCTCTGGCACAGACAACTGGTCTACCTCCTCACACCCTCCATTCTCCAAAAGCATTTCCTTTGGGTAAATAGCACAATCCATTCAGGTCCCACTGGCCACCGGATCCTCTCTTAGCTACTTTATGCTCAACAGTAGACACTGCCTACACTAAAATATGTCAAAAGATGATCAGATAAGCCAAAAAATCTCATAAACAAGCAAACAAACTTAATTCAAACTTAATTCATGTGCATAGCATTCTCAAAACTAAGACTTTGCATTGTGTTTTACAGCATGTAAACAATTAGGAACGACTTTTCTAAAGTGAGGAAAAGCAAAACTGGGACTTGACTACAAATGGGTGTGGGACTACATTAGGCTCCTTGACTGAGCAATCAAGACCACCCATGATGTGACCTCCATGTGATTCTCTGGCATTCCCTCTCACCACAGCCCCTAGTCACTACACTCAGTCTATGCCACACTACTTCCTGGTCCTAGACAACCTGTTCTGACTACACACACACACACACACACACACACACACACACACACACACACATCACACACACAAATGCCAAGGCCTTTGCACATGCCACTCCCACCATCTGAACACCCAAGATATAAACATTTGCCCATACTACATAGCTCAAGCACCACTTCACCTTTCACAACTTTCCTACATGAGACAGAGACTCCCCCTGCTCTGGTCTCACCAGCCTACTCCCTAAGGTTGCCATACTTTGTCACTTCTTGGGGCAGCAGCATTGGGAGCAGTGCAGAAGGAAGGAAAGACAACTCAAAGTCCAAAGAGAGCAAAGCCTAGAAGAGCTCACATCTGAAAAAGCGCAGCCTGGATCTATGAGCAGTCATATTTTTTTAGGACCAGGTTCAGAGAAGATGGGCAAGCACGTGGAAGAATGTACGTGTGTGGGGGTGCACTATAGGAGATTAGTCACCGTCTGGTGCAAGCTCTGGTGCAGTGACCCGGGGCTATTACTTGGGGGTCTCCATAGTTCCTGCTAATCAAAGCATACTGTCTCTAGTCCCTAGTGTTACTTAACTTTCTGCTAATCTTCACAAGTAGTGTATTCTAGCTCATTTTGCTAATCTGGCCATAAAATCTGCCTGCTGTTTTCAGCAGACACTGGTTTCTTGTATGTTCCTCTTACCAGGACTTTTGCCCTGGTGAGCAGCCCCTCCCTGCCTGACTTCACATTTCAGCTTGATGATCAGTTACCCAGGCACCAAGACAATAGCCCCTGTATAGAAGAGGGCTGGGGGTTCCATAATACTTTGCATTTATAATTTGTTTCTATCTGTTTCACACTCCCAGACTGACCTCCCTAAGGCAAGCACTGTGTGGGCTATCTGCAGAGACCACATGCTATTTTAGCCAATCTTAGTCTTTGCTGACTGAATGAGTGAATGAATCAGTGGCAGAGTGCTGCCACGACATCAATATCTAACTCTATCACCGCCCTCATCACACTTAAGTGTCTTATTTTTTGCTTCTATTTCTATTTCCTCATTAGACTGTGAGCTCCTTGAAAACAGGTTCTGGGTCTTATATCTTTAAGGTCTGTCAATGCTCACTGGATATTTGCTTAATAAAGAGAAGTTGCTTTGGATCCAAGTCAGATAAGGCTCCTCCAGAATAAAAAGGATAAACGCATGATGATAAAGATTTTAAAGGGCTGTCAAGTTCATGTGTTAATTTATGGAGCAAATTAATACGACAGCATCAACACTTCCAGCCCGCCCCAATTGGTTTCAGCAATTATGTGTACCCGGGGTAGGGCGCAGCTGTTTGTGAGATGTGACACAAGAGAGGTCTCCCTTGGTTTGCTCAAAGGTCTTCAAGATATTTTTAGTCGACAAACAACCATGTGTCACTCATCAGACATCCCATTAAAGCAAATTGTACAACTCGTTAGACAGTTTCCCATATTAATTGTGAAGGCGCTGTACTTGACTTCAATCCCGCTGGGTGTTGAACTCACCCCAGAGCCAGAAATGGTGTCTATATAGGCATGAAAAACACTGACCCCGTGGCTTCACTTACCCCCTACGGTCTTGTCCCACTCAAGTCAGTGCAATTTTGCACCAATTTCCCTAGGGGATGTGATCAGCTGGTGAATTCTCTCTCCCAGAACCCTGAAAATATCCAATGTTATAGAAAATATTTAAACTCTCTTGTGATGAGTATATTTAGAAATCTTATCGAGAGAGACTACTAGCACATTTTAAATGTGAGTTGTGGGTGCATACAGACACTGCTAATTCTGCATGCCAGCAATGCCATGGGTACCCCCATCGCTGAGCAAATGAGGGGAGACTTGGGAGAGGGAGCATCTTGGTACAAATCTCACAGGTGTCTGGAGATTCTGGAAGATTGCTGAGTGAGCTGAAGAGCTGAATTAGTGGCAAGCAAGGTGCAAGCAAAATCATTCATCCTGAGGCTGCAATTCTCCTTGTCAAAGAGATCGTCCCAAATGGGGGAGAAGAGCAGAAAATCACTTCCAACTCTCCCAGTAGCGCTGCTCTCCCGACCCCAGCTGTCCCACCTCCCAGGGTCTCCACAAGTATGGACCCTCCCTCCTGCCTTTAGGGGGGTAAATATCTTTAAACATGATAGTTGGACTTTATACAAACAGAAATCAGTTGTAAAATATAATGGAAACAGAACCACACTCAAAATAGTCACAGCAATTATATCACCTCTAAAAATACACTGAACAAGAAAAATACAAGCACTTTCTGTGAAAACACACTAAAAGACATTTTCAAAAGACCTAAAATGAGAGATGACATTCTTGGATGCAAAGATACACACTGTATGTTTCTTTACTCTGCCCCAAATTAATTCATTAATATAGCACTATTTCGATCACATTCCTGATAGTTATTTTAACAAATTGAGCAAAGGATCACTTGAAAAACAAGTGTACAAAAATAGTGAAGATCTATGCAAAGGAGGAACATGAAGAGAATGCGAGAGCAAGTTCCAAATGTTGAAATTTTTATCACTGCAGAATAATTCACAGAGTTATAATTCGAGAGTTTGGTATGACTTTGGAAAAGACATAGCAATACCTGAGATGGTGGCTGGAAAGATGACAAGGTCAGTCACTAAGGAGACCCAGGAAGCCAAGAAGGGGAACCTACATGTCAGAGGGAGGAGTCAAAATGGGAGTCGAGGATTTACACGGCAAATTGCAGTTACAATAAAGTCTATCTATTGTTATAATCATGTGCCTCTTGGCCCATTTACATATATGAATAGAAAAAAAAATTCACATTCTCCTTGGCTGTCCCCTGATACACACACCTTTTTTATTTTTTTAGGAAAAAGACAAGGAGTGGTAACAGCAGATAAGTAGGTATAGGTCACTGCAACAAAAGAGAGCACAAAGAATATCTATTACACATGTTAAGTTAGTAAGTGGAAAATGGCTTTTCGAATCAATGGGGAAATAGACTATACAGGGTACTAGAGGAATTGACTGTCAGAGAACTGGGTGGGTGGGTAAGTGGGTGGGTTGGTGGGCGGGTGGGTGGATGGATGAATGAATGTATGGACAGATGGACAGACATAGATTCCTATTTCATGCCACACATAAAAATAAAATTTCAGAGGATTAAAAATCTAAAATTAAAACAAAGAACTGTAAAACCACTAAAAGGAAATATTGCATATTAGAGGTAAAGATCTTTTTAAAAACTGATACAGAAAACCCAGGAGTCATTAAAAGGGGGTAGAAATTAATAAATCTGGCGACATAAGAATGCAAAGTTTCTCCATGCTAAGTGTCATATTAAAGAGAAAGGCTGATAAATGTACAGCTGATAAAGGACAAACACCCATGATATATTGAGACATATGTTGAAAGTGCCTACAAATAACAATGAAAAAGATAAGCACCTAATGCTGAATGAGTCAAATCTTAAGTAGTCAATTCACAAAAGGGGCCTATAAACTTATAAAGAGGATTCTCTATTTTGATTAAATCTCTTTATGATTATATATAAACATACTTTATATGTTAATATTATATATATATATTTATTTATCAAAGCAATAAACTGTGAGGAGAATGTGCTCTTATTCTTTCATAGTGGAAATTTAAATTGCCACGACCTTTTGAAAAGCATTCATCTGATGTCTGTTGAAGAGCATAGTCTTGGCCCTCCATTCTACTTCTAGGAATTTCTCATTCGAAAAAATTCCTTTGGGGGGAAAGGGCAGCACAAGAGACTATGGAGAAAGGCTGCTTTGGTGCTTTGGTGGTGGCAGGGCTACAGTGACCACACACAAGGAGAGAAACCCTACATTGTCAAAATATTAACAAAGATATAAAACAATGGTACTTCATTAATTAAAAAAAGAATTTTTTTAATTCCTTCATACACACAAAGGTGCATTGCCACATGATTTTTTAATAGTGAATATTTGGGGAAAATATTTGTATTCAATTTAATTAATTTGAAAAAACAGACTATATATAGTCCATATAATGGAAGATTCCTCAGCCAATAGATATAAATAATCTAAGCAAAAACTATATGAACAAATGCCCAAAGTGTGACAATAGACTCGCTGACACTTCCTATTTGAATTCAAGACAGTGGCGTTTGTATCTAACCACTTTTAAATTATACCTGTACCTCCCTTCTCCCAAAGAATGATGATTCTCAAGAGAGGGAAGATGATAGAATTTGAATGTCCCATAATTATTCATTTCTTTTTCCCTCATTACATAAATAACAATTTCAGAGTAACTTTTAACACTACCATCATCAGTAAGATTACCAAAAGTTAAAAAGAAATTGTTTGTAGTTTTAGCTCTTCGTTCTTTTCTTTTCTTTTTTAAGTTGCACTGTTTACATCATCAGATTATTTGGCCACTATAGACTATTCTATTTCCTATTAATTTTTTTAATGTTTTTCAGCTCTCCAATTCACCATATACTTACTATCTTTCTAATTATTTGAGCAGTCTTAAGCTCCTTTGCTTGTTGAGTCCTGTTTCAAGGGAACTATATTCTGAATTCTTGCATACAAATAACAGTCCATTCCCTCTTACATTGGAATGTCAGGGTTGATGGATATAAAATCCTTCACACCTTTCCTTAAACATATTAAGTTACTCCATTTTCTCCAGGAAAAACATCATTCTCTGAGACTCTGACAAAGATCCAATTTTACTTTCTTCTACAGTTACTAACTCTCTGAGTAAATAGCCAAAGGATTTTTCTTTTCTTTATGGCCCAGGAATTTTACTAGTATATATCTTGGAGTTGATTGTTTTCATGTCAATATCCCCAGCTCTTCCAACATATAGTTTAAAATCATGTTTTATTGCAGGAAGATTTTCTTGAATTATAGTTTTGGTATTTGTTCTGTTGTTTTGCTTTGATTTTCTTCTTCAGAGACTTCTTTTGTCCATATGTTGGACTGTCTTTGCACGTCTTCACTATTTGTCACTATTTATCAGGCTGTTTTTCACCTTCTAAATAACAGACTGCCCATAACCTGAAAATGTTATATTTTCTCCCTCTGGGACATCCAACAAACAACAGATGGGCTTTGCATTCGCACCAAGCACCAATGTATCAGTTGTGTGGCTGTGGGTACTTAACAGTGTAAAGGGGACTCAGATGCTATTTTGCTTCTCAGTTGCTTCTCAGTCTCTCTCTGCCGGTGTATACAGTCCTGTTTCATTAGTAAAAGCCTAAAAAATCCACCGAAGGCTCCAAATTCTCTTTTCATCTGCGAGAACTGACAATAAACCTACCCAGCCTGGGATGGGTGTACAACAGTCTCTTTCTCTTGAATCCTCTTTTCTCTATTTTGATTCCTCTATGATTTTTAATTTCTTTCACCTTTTTTATCCTCTATTTCTACTAAGATGTTTATGGTGTTTGTATTCTCATCTGTTCTTTACAGTATACTCTGTTTCTTATTTCAAATTCTTTCCTGAGTTCTGACACTTTGGTTCTGAGTTTTTCTAAATCTGGTTTGTAATTTTTTTTTTTTTGCTATTTTGTCTCAATGTCTTTTATTCATTTGAAATAAACTTACATTTTTGTTCTGTTTTGTGGAAAGTCTCTTGTCTGCAGATATGTTGATCCACACCTATTTTCTTCTTTTCTTAAAAGAAATTTATACTGTATTTAGTATTGAGTCTTTCCTGTGGCCCTTTTTTATATGAAAGTAAGTTTCCTGAACATTTTGGAGTATTGTTGAGAAGCTAGAAGTACCAACTTCATAGGAATAGTTCTTGTTTTCATATAATGTTGAAAAGTATGTGCCCTTCTTTCTGAGATTTCCTGGTCCTATTTTCTCCTCCCACTTTTATCTAGACTTCATCTTTCTTTGTTTCTACTTTGATTCCACAAGTAGCAGTTTCTTGTGAGACCCTCCCCTGGAAGGGCATACTGGATGGTTAGTGTGAAGAGTGCAGAAGGGTAACAATCTATTCCCCATTGTTTCCCTTGCAGTCCCTCCTCTATTGGATTAAAAAAAAAAAATCTCTCCCATTTTCACTGGGTTTCAAATTTGCCTGCTGTGCTCCAAAGTCAATAAGGGAGGCACAGGAGGGTAGTCCCAGCGTCTTCCAAGGTTTTGACTGTTTGGCTTTATTTTCCCCTCTCTGTTTCTCTATGTATATGGTCCCTGATATTGTTCTGAGTAGGGTTAAGGTTATGAAAAGAAAGAGATTTTCTCACTCATTAGCAAGAACCTCAGAATCAGGCTTCCCTGGTGGCACAACAGGTTAAGACTCAGCACTATGAAGCTGTCAGCAACCACTGCAGCACAAGATCGATGCCTGGCCAGGGAGCTTCCCACATGGTGCAGCAGACCTCTCCTGCCTCGCCCACTGCTCCCCTCAGCAGTATATTTCAGTAGATCCACCTGTTCTGCTCCCCACTCTGTCTCTGGTGAATCCTCTCACCACCCCACACCTCTGGCCTACACCCAGTTCTTGTATGCATAAAAAAAATTAAAAATCTTAAAAAAAAAAAAAGAACCTTGGAATCACCCAGCATCTTAATCATTCTGCAGTCCATTATTGACAGGCATCAATACCAAAGGTGTGGATAGTTGACTGAACTTGCCCTCTGGAGATAGTTGCATTGCAACCAAAGATACCTTACCTTTAGCCAAACAAATGACTTTCTAATAGTGAAGCCTCAGGAACAATGCAGGTAAATGAAGAGACGGTGCCCAATAACTTTCTGACAATCATTAACTAGAACCCAGGTTCCTAAGTTTGGGGGTGGAGGAGACTCTCTGGGCACTAACCTCAGCAAAGAGAAGGTAAACATTGCATCCTAGTAGTGGGTATGGATAACCTGGGTTGGAGTGATGAGTTACAGGATCTGCAAGTTCCAAACAAGCAGACATCATTGGTCATTCAAAAATAGGACAAAGATACCCTAAAGATAAAGAATTTGCAAATGACATCAAGAAAAACCATAACCACTGTGGAGAGCTGCCTGTCAATACCAAAGAAGCAGGAGACTGGTCAACCAAGGTCTTGCTTCCAGGTGAGGAAATTCCAGAGGGAAGTATCAGACAACAGAACTGCTTTTTGGAGGGCAGGGAAGTGGGTGGTAAGGTTAACAGTAGACAGACCCTAGAGTGGGGACTCTTAAAGGAAACCCTAAGCTCACATAGATACATCGAGTACTTTCCACACACCCAAAACTAGGTTAAGAGCTACCTACTCAGTATCCCATTCACGGTGCTTCTTCACTTTTAAATTGAAGAAATTGAGTGAAAAAGAGGCCAAGTGACCCACCAAGGATCTCATGACAACAGATCAGCTGATAATCCAAATGCAAGTCCTCCTTCTGCTCCAAAGCCTCCACTCTTCACCACTAGACTTGGGTCTACTCTCCAACTCTGCCACCAACTGGCTCTGTGACCTTGTTCTCACTGTGAACCTTGCTAAACCTAAATCTCCTGGTCTCAAAAATGAGATGATCCACTCTCACGTGCACTTCACATCTAGCACAGTGCTGGGTGCCCAGAAAGTCCTGAGCATAGAGTGCCAACTTCCCATCCATCATTAGCCACCATCTGTGCAGAATCTTTTTAGCAATCATTAATCTGCTGCCATTCTCCATCTTACCTCCTTCATTCTCTTCATTAAATCTATAGAAACTGTCTGTTAGGAAGAGTTATGTGGCATTTGTGGAAAATACATAGAGAAAGATTACAGTTTCATCGATGAATTCCAATGGCTTCCGTCCATGACTTTCAGAGCAGACGAGACATTTGCTTTACCTGAAGAGTCAAATGACATTTGGAGAATTATGTTTTGTGTTCTCACAGGGATACCATCCATCTAACCCTTAAACACCTGACAGTCAATAAACCTCAGTAAGAGACCAACTGAGAGGTAAACGGTCCCCCAAATCCTCCAAGACCTTGTCTAGAAGTTACACTTGAGATGAGCTGTGCTGTAGAAGATAAAGAGAGGTATGGGGTCCAGGAGTACCATAACAAGTGGATTCTCATCCTAGATTTTGAGAGATATGGGGACGTTTAGAGATGTTCTAAACCTATCCTTTTATTTCGCATAGGGAAACTGAGGCTCACAGAAGTGAAGCAGCTCATCCAAATAACCGCTACACCTAACACTTGAATCCAGGGCTCCAGACTCCTAATCCGAAGCGTGTCCCAGCACATTCTGCCCTGTCCTTTAGAAACCAGAACTGGCCCATCATCAGAAACAAGTCCTGACTCTACCACTTAATGGTGCGGTTCTGGGCCCTCAGCAGGAATGATAAAGTTGGCCTCAGAGGAATAAAAGAGATGAGCAGGCTAGCACAATTCCTAGCCCATAGTAGGGGCTCAAATGGGTTTCCAGACCCCTTCCTATCTTATTGAGGTTCCTCAAAAGCTGACCTTGGCATAAGGATTTAAGTATAAGTAATTTATTGGGGAAGTGATCCCAAGAAGCACCATTAGGTGAAGGGTCAAGTGAGACAGGAAGCAAGTCAATACAAAGTACAAGAATAAACAGGTCGCAAGGTACCCTACTGGGGCTCAGTCCCACTAATCCCTCTGATAGACTGGAGAAAATGCCCTAGAGCCCCACAGCTCCACCCCTGCTGGGGATGCAGAAGCCAGTTTCTCTAGCCTCCTACTTGTCCTTCACCAGCAGAAGGGCTTCCTCTGAGGGCATCAACTCCCAGAACTTCCTGCCTGTCCTGAAATGCCAGAGGAAGCCCTCGGGAGGGAAGTCACAGGTGCCTGTAGTAGGAAATCTGCTGGGTGCATGAGAACAATGGGTGCTGATGGAGTACAGGCAGGGCTGCAAGATCAGCTGTTACAGTCCACCCCTTGCATCACCCAGATCCAATCCCGCCCATATTGAGTTCATTCTGTTCTGTCTTTGATTTCTCAAGGTGGTGACTGGTTACAATGTCTGTTATAAATAACCGAAAAACAAAGTTACTGAAGAATTATGGGATAGGCTACAGATGCTTCTGGGGTAGTTGGTCCTGAGATTCTAACTGATATTCTTCATAAACTGCCTTGTTATGGGATGAATTATGTGTCCCCCCTCCCCCAAAAAAATTGTGTTGCAATCCTAACCCCCAGTACCACAGAATTTTGGACTAATCTTGGAGGTAGCATATTTAAAGAGATGACTAAGGCAAAACGAGGTCATTAGGTCCCTAATCTAATATGACTGGTGTCCTTATAAGGAGGAAATCTGGGCACAGACAGATAGAGAGGAAGGACTCTTTGACAACACAGAGAACAGAGAGCCACCTGCAAGTCCTTAGAAGAAACCAACCCTGCCAACACCTTCCTCTTGGACTTCCAGCCTCCAGAGCTGTGAAACAATACATTTCTGTTGGTTAATTCTTTGGTAATTTGTTACAGCAACCCTAGGAAATGAAAACACTCCTCTATCACCCTTTCTAGAATGCACTTGGCTGATTCTTCCACTAGTCTAGACTCAGGCTCCTGGGAACTGGAATTGACCCCTCATCAGAAGCCAGTTCTGACTCCATCACTTAATGGCAGAGAGCTGGGCCTTCATTCCCAAGAGTCTGAGCCCCAGTATCATGCCTATGGCTTGTCCAAAGCTATCTCCAGGTTTGCAAAAACCAAGAGGTAGCCCAGTGGACACCCTGAATTCCAGACATACTCTTTCCTGCTCCCATTACATAGCAACCTGCCTCCCTGTGATAAGCAGTCATTCCCCACACCAGTATTACTGGTCCTTTCTCTGACTGCTGGTGTACCTCATAAGGAGTCCAGTATGACAGACAAAGGCTGGAACTTTAGAGGAGCCCTTTGTGTGCCCCTGGGAACCAGGACCTGAGGGCCTGCAGGGCCAAAAGCCTTAAGGTTGGAAACACAAAGCCCCAAGGTGGGAGTGACAGGAAGAGAACCCACTCCTGCTTCCACCTCTTGCTCCCACTCCGAAGTGCCCTATCACCCCATGCTGGGACCCAACAACCTTCTACTTTCAATTTGGTCTCACAAGATTTGCACTGGTGGCTGAGAGCAGTTCTAAGATCCATTAACCTGCACCTTTTTCTGTTAACTTGTCATAGATTGGATTTAGGGGAGGAATCAAGAGCAGTGTTTAGCATTTAAATAAAATGCTAAATGTTCTAAAAATACAAATGGGAGGCGTGCCAATGGACTAGTGTGCTTTACAGAGAACAGCCCAACACCCATTCACAGGGTAACGCTAACTCACTATCAAAATCCAGCTCTACCATCCGCTCCTCCCTACGCCCCACCCCTGCCACCTGGAAACTGGAGATTGACAGTCACACACCAACTGCAACAGTAACACACAATTATTCAGAACTTATTCTTCTGTCCTAAGTGATGTGTGCAGTTTTCTCTTTTGATCTGAGTGAGTCCACTGTAGGGGAGCAAACCACGACTGGGGGGAAACTTGCTTGAGGTCACTTACCCACAGTGGTAGGCCTGAGATTTGAAGGGCAGCCTTTTCCTGCCAGAGACTGAAAACAGGTAAGCCTCAGAGAGGGAGAACCAAGCCTCGCTTGCATAGAGAGCAGTTCTTTCTACAAAGGACGAGAGGCGGCCGGTCTGCAGACTATGAGAGCCTCCCTGTGCCGGGACCCCCTCCCCTTTCACTACACCCACCACAGCCACACTTGTTATTTCAGCAAAAGCTGTTTTCAGTGTGTCTGCACAGTTGAGATGACCCCTGCTGAAGGGTCCCTGCCCAAGAAACCACCTTTAAGAAATCTGGGGCTAAAGTTTGACTGGGAGGAGCAGCCAGACTGCCGAAATGCTCTGCTTCCCAGCATCTAATGTTAAGAAGCTTTTAGGAAATAGGTGTGTTCACTTACTACCAGAAACTAAACATTTGTTCCCTTTTATTTTATATCTTTGAGGCAGTAACAGCTATGAAGACTATTGGGGTGACATTTACAATTAAAAGCAGGTTGATGCAGTTTTATCTGCCAAGGCTTCTCGTCAGGGAATGGGAAAGAGCATTTCAGGGGTGACGGGATGTCATGTAGCCCCGTGCTATTCCCCAGCCATTGGGAGGCAGGGCTGTGGGGAAAACAAACGTTCTCTCCACACAATGCCTGACCTCTGCTCCATCTCTGCATGGGTAAAAGGACAGAAAAGCTTTCAATTGACTCCAACATTTGGCTTTATTTAATGGCTTCCATTGAACCCATTGCTTGACTGTCTTATGACCAAAATAAAAGAGAAAAGAGACATTTAGAAGTGTGAGGTGGAGACCTGGAATCTCAGGGTTGGTGTAGCAATTAGATCTTTTTGCATTTTACTGAACAAACAGTGTTCCAGATCTGAAGGCTTTGGTTGAGAAGGGATAGGTGAGGTCGTCTGTAAGTACCCCCAATTGTTTTCCAAACCTGATAAATAGGAAGGAGAGAACACAATGAAGTGAGTTCTGGACGCAACCATGAGGATCAGCCGAGGAATGGTACAAAGAGAGGAGAATGGGTTTGGTTGTCCAGCAGACCTGCACGGAGGCCCCTCTCTGCCCCTTCCTGGCTGTGTGATCTTGTCCCAGTAACTCCCCTTCTCAGCGCATCCCCTTCCTTATCTGTAAACTGGGGTTGGTGTAACCAGTCTCTCAGGATCCATGAATGTCTCAGGCACTGAGATGAAAACAAATGTTCCAAGGCAAACCAGTAAAATAAAGGGAGATCAGAAGGAAAGATCAAGCAAGGATGCTATACTAGGGTCTTTGCTACCTAGTCTTTGCTACCTACCCTTCTACCTTTGGGAAGTGGGTCCCAAAACACCCGGAGTTTTTTAGAAATTTAGAAATGATAATTTTGAGGTCCACTCAAGACCTACTAAATCAGAATCTGCATTGTAAACAAATCCCTCGAGGGATTTGCTAAGTTCTAAGAGAAATGTGTATAACAATAACAATTTACAGTAAGAAAAAAGAAAGATCCCAAACACCCTAACTTTACACCTCAAGGAATAAAACGAAAAAAGCAAACTAAACCCAAATTAGCAGAAAGGAAATAAAAAAAGATCAGAGCAGAAATAAATGAAATAAAGACCAGTGAGACTATTAAAAAAAAATCAATAAATCTACAAGCTATTTTTTAAAGTAAACAAAATTAGGCAAACCTTTAGGTAGACTATGAAAAAAGAAAGACTGACATAAAAAATGAAAAAGGAGACATTAACGGATACCATCAAAATACAAAAATCATAACAGACTACTATGTACAATTACACACTAACATATCGTATAATATAAGAAAACTGGATAAATTCCAAAAACATACAACTTAGCCAAGTCTGAATCAAAAAAATAAGAAAATCTGAACAGCTAATAATGAGTAAGGAAATTGAATCAGTAGCAAAAACCCTCCCAACAAAGAAAAGCCTAGTTTTAGTGTGAATTCTACCAAACATTTACACCCTTCTCAAATTCTTCCCAAAAACTGAAAGAAGGAAATACTCTCAAACTCATTTTATGAGGACCATGTGCCATGATTGGGGGATTTATCCCTGGGATGCTAGGATGGCTCAACAGACACCAATCAATCAATGTTGGAATGAACAGAATGAAAGAAAAAATCCTATGCTCATTTCAATAGATGCAGACAAAGCATTTGCCAAAACACAACATCTTTTAACGATAAAAACTTTCAACAAATTGGGCATAAAAGGAATGTACTTTACATAATAAAGGTCATACATGACAAGCCCACCGCTAACATCAGACTCAATGGTGAAAGGCTGAAAGCTTTTCCTCTGATCAGGAACAAGGGTGCTCACTTTCACCACTCCTATTTAACATAATACTGGAAGTTATAGCCAGAGCAATTAGGTATACAAAAGAAATAAAAATATCCCAATTAGAAAGGCAGAAGTAATATTGTCTTTATTTGCAGATTATTTGATCTTAAATATAGAAAATGCTAAAGTCTCCCAAAAAGCTGAGCACTAATGAATTCAGTAAAGTTGCAGAACACAAAATCAATATACAAAAATCCACTGCATTTCTACACACTGACAATGAAATCTGAAAAAGAAATAACACAATTCAACTCATAATAACATCAAAAATAATACTTAATAAACCAAGAATATGAAATATCTCCACATTGCAAAACTATGACTTGGATAAAATTGAAGAAGACATAATATAAAAATATCCCATGTTCATGAATCAGGAGAGTTATGTCAAAATGACCATACTACACCAAATCCATCTATATAAATTTAATGCAATCCCTGTCAAAATTCCAAAGCCATTTTTCACAGATATTGAAAAAGCAACCTTAAAATTCTTATGGAACCACAAGAGAACCACCTGAATCGACAAAGTAATCCTGAGGAAGAGAACATATCTACTCAACAATCCTGAGGAAGAAAAACAATCCTGAGGGAGAAGAACAAAACTAGAGGCATCACACTTTCTGATGTGAAATTATACTACAAAACTATAGTAGTCAAAACAACTTGGCACTGGTATAAAAATAGACATATAGGGCCTCCCTGGTGGCGCAGCAGTTGAGCGCTGCGCTGTGGAGCTGTCGGCAGCGGCGATGCGAGTTCGACGCCCGTCCGGGGAGAATCCCACATGGTGCAGCAGACCTCTCCTGCCTCACCCGCTGCTCCCATCAGCAGTGTATTTCTGATCTGCCTGTTCTGCTCCCCGCTCTGTCCCTGGTGAACCCTCTCGCCGCCCCACGCCTCTGGCCTGTACCCCAGCTTGTATCATAATAAAATCTTTAAAAAAAAAAATAGACATATAAACCAATGAGACAGAATCAAGAGGCCAGAATTAAACTCACATATACAATCAACTAATATTTCACAAGAGAGCAGAGAATAGTTAATAGGGAAAGATAGATATTCTCTTTAATAAATGGCTTTGGGAAAACTGGGTAATAACATGCAGAGGGATGAAATTGGACTCCTATCTTATACCACTCACAAAATTAGTTTGAAGTGGATGAAAGACTTAAACATAATCACAAATTCCAAGAAGAAAGCATACAGTATTAAAAAATTCCTTGACACTGGTCTTGCCAACAATTTTTTAGATATCACATCAAAAGTACAAGCCACAAAAAGCAAAAAATAAATAGGTAGAACTCCATCAAACTTAATATTTTCTGCACAGCAAAAAAAAAAAAATCAACAAAATAAAAAGGTGACCTACAGCACTGAAGAAAATATTTGCAAATAATAAATTTGGCAAGGAATTATTATCCAAAATATATAAGGAGCTCATATAATTCAATGGCAAAATAATTAATTTTTCTAAATAAGATATACAAACTACCAATAGGTACTGAAAAGTTGCTCAACTAACCATGAGAGAAATCTGAACCAAAACCACAAAGAGATAGCACTTAACACCTGTGAGAATGGCTATTATCAAATAAACATCAGACAAGAGCTAACAAGTGTTGGCAAGGACAAGTCCTAACAAGTGTTGAAAAGGAAATCTGTTAAGAATGTAAATTAGTAAAACCCATGCAAAACAGTGGAAGTTCCCCCACAAAATTAAAAAAAAATGAAACCACGATAATTTCCAGCAGTCCCATTTCTGGATATATACCCACAGGAAATAAAAATCAAGTCTCACAGAGATTTCTTCCCATCTCCTCCCCAAGTCCACTGCAGCACTAGTCACAATAGCCAAGCTATAGAAACAACCCAAGTGTCCATCTAGGGATGAACATATCAAAGAAATGTGATACACACACAATTAATCAATTCAATGGAATGTTATTCTGGAATATTATTCAATGAGAAAACAAAATCCTGCTATATGCAACAAGGATGGAGCTTGAAGACATTCGGCTAAGTGAAATAAATCAGAGAATGACTAGTATGATGTTACTCATATATGGAATTTAAAAGCATCAAAACACACAGAAACAGAATTGAAAACGGTGGATGTCAGGGACTGAAGGGTTGAGGAAATGGGGAGATGTCAGTCACAGGATGCAAATTTCCAATTACATGGTGAATAAGGTTTGCCATCTAATGTACAACATGGAGATTATAGTTAATACTGTACTATATTGAAAGCTGAAATACTTGCAAGTTGCTAATAGAACAGATATTAAATGTTTTCAACCCAGAAAGAAATGGTAATTAGGTGGTGCAGGTATTAACTAACCCTAGGATGGCAATCACTTCACAGAATATAAATGCATCAATCCATCATGCTGTACACCCTCAATATATACAATGCTATGCCAACTGCATTTCCAAAGAGAAGCGAAAAATAAATAAAAGTGAGGCCATACTAAAAAAAAAAAAAAGGAAGCACAAAGCAGGAAATGGTCCCTTTTTTATATTTTAAGGAATATTTGAGACAATTATATATAATTTTAAGGTTAATGGCACCTTGATTCACAATAATGAAAGTCTCGTTTATCTACATATTAGTGTCCTGGAGCTACCCTGATTTACATAATCATAAATTGCATTTCAACTGTCCTCATCAGCTTTTTCCCCCATGTGATGAAAACATAAATGGTAATTTTATTTGGGCTCAATTGCACATATGCTACATTTATGCAGCATCAGAAAATAGCATTTTAATCTAACCAGCAAGCAGGACTCTTTACAAAATAATAAGACTATTGGTTAAAACACCAAGTCAGTTCCCCAAATGTGTTTGAAGAGCCAATCACTGCTGTACCACCCAGCTGGTAGAAAGATATTTGTTCAGAGCTGGGAAATGGCCTTTCACCTCCCAGGTACAGGAAGTCGCTGGGCCCCAGGAGTCCAAGATAGCAGGTTGGAAGGAGGTTACAGTGTGTGGGGACCCCTTAGTCACTGACACGGAGAATACTGCTCAGGACCAAGAACTGGGAGGAAAACATATTCTGACATGAGACCAGGAGATCCAGTACGCAGGGTCAGCTCACACAGATGTGAACAGGGGGCTGGCCCCGCCTCCCGGCCTCGTCTACACTGCCCTCCCCAACTGCAGGCTAATTCTCTGGGTGTTTGAGGGTTTGAGGTCTCCTTCTGGCCATTTGTTTCTTCTGTAATGCCAAGCTCTGAGCAAGGTGCAGTGAAGAAGCCCGGATGGGAATAAGATCGTGCACTGGCCTCACATGCAGGAAGTAAGACAAGTGCAAGTTGCCATGAGTACAGGAAGTGAAAGCAAAATGACCTTCCCAGGAGCTCCGTGGGGCAGCCGGCCTTGCCTCACAGAGGTGGGCGCTGAGGCTGAGTGAGGTCACCTGCCCAAGTTCACCACTTAGTCCACTCGGGCACTACACTAGAATACCATTCCTGGTGACTCTAGCAAAGGCAGTGCATTCCTTATGGTTCTGAATGCTGGCAAGTCCAAGATCAAGGTGCCAGCGGTGTCTGCTGAGAGCCAGATTTCTGGTTTACAGACATCCTTGTTCTCTCGTCCTCACTTGGCAGACAGGACAAGGGAGCCCCCTGGGGCCTCTTTTAAAGGGCACTCATTTATGAGGTCCACCTTCATGACCTAATCACCTGCCAAAGGCCCACCTCCTAACACCATCACCCTGGGGTTAGGATTTCAAATGAATTTGGCAGAGGACACAATTAGATCCGGAACATCTAGCCCATGCCAGAGTAGCAAGATCCAAGTTGGGAGAAGCAGGCAGAACGTCTGAATGTTCCTTAGGAATGTCGAGCTCAACTTCCCAGGGGCCCCAGGGGGAAAGCAGGTTGGAAGTGAGGGTGAGGGTGGAGTCTATGACATCACCCTTTCCCGCTGCCACATCAGCTGCAGCCAGTGCCTCCAGCTTCGGCCTCGGCTGGGGGCTTCTGCACTGCTCCCCGCAAGACACACTGAAAACGACAGTGAGAAAGCCACATCCCCTGGCACCGTCTTCAGAGCCCACTTCGATCACGCCAGCTCCGGCTCGGGGGAGGCGGGCACACTCTGGCTGCTCCAGGCTCTGTCTGACGGCTGCCTCTGCACAGGGGAGGCCACAGCTGTCGGCCCAGAGCTGGGGGCTGAGAAATTGCACTGCAGAGAAAGCGGCCAAATCGGACTAGGTGCGAGGATGAAATGTCCTCGGCTGTGGGCCGGCATTTGTCCCCAAGGTACAGTGGGCAAGGCAAGGAATGTCTCTGCACGGAGCCGCCAAAGTGGGGAAGCGTGAGGTATGTTTCCCATGACTTGCAGTGTTGTCAGGTCCTTTAGAGGATTCTCAGCCACCGCCGTCCTCAGCAGACTGGCGACAGGACAAAGGGCGGGGGTGGAACACAACCAATTGACAGGACGGAGTCATCCTGCAAGCCCGCACGGTTCCCGGGTGTACACACATACACGCACGCACGCACGACATCGGTGCAGCATTTTTCATCTTCCACAGTCATCTGTCACCTGTGGCATACCTAGGACGCCGTGCCTCATCCAGGCCGCACTCGGAAAGGCAGGCTTCCTCCATCGTGAGTCTCTTGGGGGACCTGTCCAGACTGCACAGGTCAGGACCCACCTGACCCCCTGAATTTCTATTGGTACACAGGCATCCCTAGTGGCTCTGGAGGACACCATGAGAAAATCGCTCTTGCTCTGGCTGGCTCAAAACCCATCACCTCTGACCCCAATCCAATATCTAGTCCCCAAATCAAATAGCCCCCAATTGGTCCAAAAATACATCAGTAAGAGTGTCCAGGGTCAGCTTTCACTCCTGACTGCAGGACGACAGCAAAAAGATTTGATGATTTACATACAGATGGCCACTGGCACCTGAAAAAATGCTCATCTTCTTTAATCAGGGAAACGCAAACCAAAACTACAGTGAGACACCATTTCACTCCCATGAGAATAGCTCATATCGAAAAGACCAGAAACAACAAGTGTTGGTGAGGGTGTGAAGAAGAATCCCAGTACACTGTTGCTGGGAACATAGACTGGTTCAGTCCCCGTGGAAAACAGTATGGAGGTTTCTCAAAATATTAACAATAGATCTACCATACAACCCAGCAAATCTACTCCTAGATATCTTCCCAAAGAATGCAAATACACTAATCCAAGGGGCTATCTGCACTCCTATGTTCACAGCATGACTAATTGCAACCGTCAACCTAAGGAAACCACCTAAGTGCCCAAGGACAGATGAGCAGATTAAGATGTGGTACCTAGACACAGTGGAATACTATGCAGCTACAATGAAAAGATGAAATTTTGCCATTTGCATAACAAGGATAAAACTAGAAGGGTTCTAGGTTATGCTAAGTGAAATAAGTCATAAGGAGAAAGACAAATACTGATGATTTCATTCACGTGAAATATAAAGAAAAAGCAAAAGAATGGACAAAACTATACCGAAATAAATGCTAGAAATCTGACTACAGACCTAAGGCTACCAGCTGGGGGAGGTGGGCGCCCACTGGACGATGGTGGAGGATTATGGGGACTTTGGTGGTAGATGTGGTTTGAAGAGGTGTGAGCCTATACCCCGAAATCACATAGAGTGTTATAAACCAATATCACCTCAACAAAAATAGTTTAAGAAAATAAAGCTAATACTAAACATTTTTTTAATTTTGGTAATCATGACCATTTTAAGGAGATCACTTTGCTGTGATTTACTGTCCAGAACTTAGAGGCAAATATTTGGTGAATGAATGATACAGGATACTCATGACTTCTGACTTCCAGCTTTTCCCTTCTGAGGATCGGTGATGACCTTCACCAAGGCCCCCAAGGAGATGCCCTCCAAGCTGAACCACATGTGCTGCTGACAGACCCTGATCTGGGGGTTCTGCTTCTTGCTCCTGGGCCCCGATCCTGAAGGCTTGCACATCCATTGCTTAGGGCAGCCTCCAGGGACCTGCTAGTCATTGTCATGGTTTGGAGACGGGCCGCATTCCTCTGCACCCGAATCTCTGGCACAATCATTAGCCTCCTGGGTACCATGGCCAGGTAGCCCTGAAGCCCAGTTGGAAACACAGGGTGATACTTCCTGTGTGACAGCCCTAAATCTGCCCACTAGCAGTAATCAGCACTGAGGTTAGGTAGTGAGTCCTCACTCACTGAAGTTCCCCATGCCGAAGTCAGTCTACTATCAGGAATGCCACCAGCCCATGGCCAGCAGCAGGCAGTTAAAGCTTCGGACCTCTTAACCACTGAAGTCCTTCCAATTCCAGGTATGTTTTCGATTCCATGAATTACAAATTTGACTTCCTCAACAGCATCATTAAAAACCTCCAAATACTGCCTGCACAGCTCTCTGATACTCAGATCAGTTTTGCACAAGGTGGGAAAATACAATTTAAATATCGCCCCTGTGTCAGAACCATGAGAAAGAAAACCAAATTAATCAAGAATTCCTTTTCAACAGTTTTCAAGCAGGCTGTGTCTGTCACCAAACCACAGGTGAGATGCTAACAAAATTTAGTTTAAAATAATAGCCTAACAATTTAAATATGACCTATTTTCCAAAGAAATGTACATGTATAAATAATATCTATTTCCGAACATGGTCTTTTTAACGGTGTCAACTCTTTTATGAGAAAAGTATTAGGATATAGCAAAGGTCTCCTGAAGATGAAAATGAGGTAGAATCACTACTGAATGGCAGCGGGGGTGATCCAAGAGGCCCATGTGTGGGGTAAAGGCCGCCTTTCTTGAGTAATCCAGCAGGAGGGACCCTGAGAGGGGAGGCCACTGGCAAAACAACAATAAGAAAGTCATTTCACCTCTTTCGCCTAATTTAAGGAGATGAGGCTTTGGGACCTTGCTCCAGTTTGGCATGCTGAGTGCGAATTTCAGGAGGCCAACAGACTGGCTGCATCCACTCCAGTCAGAACAAAGGAAGTCGGGAAGCAAAGGAGCTGACTCCCAGCTGCCCATCAGCCACATGCTGCCCTGCACCCCGACTCTGCCCTGCAGCCCCCTGGTAGCATCTTTCTGTTTCCATGCTTTTGCACAAATCCTCTCTGCTCCTTCTCCCTGTATGCAGCTTAATCTTGTTCCAAACCCAGTTTGAAAAATCACCTCCTCCCAGTTGTCTTCCAGGACTGCCTGTTTGAAGTTGAAAACCATCTGCTGTGGGTCTGGGAGCCTCCAAACCCTGTCTCTGCACACCCCTCCTCAGCACATCCCTCACTCTGCCTGTGCTGCTGGAGGGCAGGGGCCCCGGCACAGGCACCATCGCATCCCCAGAGCAACACACAGACCCACCAATGCTTGCAGAAGGGAGTCGAGGGCAAAGGTAGCAGGCATCACATCACAGTGTCATTGACCCAAATGTTTTGGCCATAGTATCTCCTAGGAAGGTCCTCACTAGGATGGAGATAATAAAAATGGGGATATGTCAAGACAATCCAGAGATTTTTCTGAAACTTCCAGCAATTTGGTTATTATGTTCATGGTCTGATGGGCATAGCCACCTCTGCTAGGATCTGGGTTTACCCTCTAGAGTCAGGAAGAATCAGAATCTCAGCCCCATTGACCACCTTGCTGTGTGGCTTCAGGCAAGTTACACAACCTCTCTGAGTCTCAGTTTCCTCAAGCAAGATCTAGAGATAACATAATTCCTCTGCAAGGTTATTGAAGGTTGTAATGAAATAAAGCAAAGGCAACTGGCACTGAGATTCCCAATAAATGCCACACTCTTCCCCTCCTTGAAGGTACCAAGGTTTCTGTGAGATTGGGCCGCACAGCCCCTCCATCTTTCCACCTGTAGAACAGGCAAGCACATTCTCAGCTCAAAGAACACACTGAACATAAAAGGCAAAGTTAATAGTTATAATGGATTACAAGTGTCACAGAGGTGTAGAAGAGTCACCCTTTTCTTCCTAGATAATGCAGGATGACCACCTGTCATTTCTAAGAGGACCAAGAGACTGTCACCCAGGAAAGAAAAGCTACTCTCAGAGATAACCGCAGCCCATGGAAAGCCGTGTCTCTTCCGTGAGGGAGGGGGTCTGCACTCTGCCCTCTGCTGCCCGAGGTGCCCCCATCTGTGTTGGTAAGAGGGTCTCACAGAGCCTCTACCACATTTGAGGCTGGGAGGCGATGCACATTTTTCTGATGGAGAGAATTGAGGCTTCAAAGAGTTTGCTGAGTCCAAATCCCCAAGATGCCCCGGAGGGCCAGTCCCACAAAGACGAGCAGACTCAGATAAGACCATAGAGGTGTCCTCCAGGCAAGACCCTCCAACGCTCAGAAGAGAGTCAGAGGGTAGGAATGACTGGAGCAGGTCACCCCTCCACTTCTCAGAAGGAGAAAGGGGGCAGGGGAGGGTGCATAAGAGGTGAAATTGGGGCTGTGAGAAACAGAACTCAAAAGCAGCGCCATGACACCTTCCTGTAATCCTCCGCCAGGCAGTGAAAGTGCTGATGTTTGCAGCCACAGAGAAAATAGAAACAATGCCTATGTTCTCCTAGCAGACAATGCCAGGGGTCTCTTGAGGACAAAGCACAGTGACCGTGCGTGCCAGACTACCCAGCACAGCCCTGTGTATGCAGTCATGGTTAGTGGTGCCTCTCCCGCCCTTGCTCTCAAAAGCATCTGATACATAAGGTCATCCCAGCCCTGCAGCTCTCAACCTTGGCTGCATATTAGAATCACTTGGGGAGCTTTGTAAACATCTCAATTAAATCCAAACCTATGGAGTGAGATCCAGGTATTGGCTTTTGTTTCTTAAGCTTTCTCCCGTGACTTCCATGCACATCCAAGGTTGAAGGTCACTGTCCTAGGCGGAACTTGTTAAAGATAGAAAGCCAAGCACAGGGAAGAGTTGCTTTACTATTATTACCATATGTCAGTGTTACCACAGAAAAAGAGAGTGGCATGATGTAAAAAGCACTATTTAGGGTGAAAGGCAGACCAAGTTCCACTCCTGGCTCTGGCCCTTGCTGCTGTGTGACCTGGGGCTACACACTCTACCTCTCTGAGCTTCACCTGCAACATGGGATTACTGACAAGTGGAACCCCAAATAGCCCTGACTGCCCTGCCCACGGTCCCCGGGCGGCAGGGAGGAAGCAGGCAGCTGGCCCAGCAGACCCCACCTTCGGCCTCGCTGCTGCGCCTGCTGTTTATTCACCTTGTTTGTGTTACTCACCTGCCTGCTTCAGAAAGAGGGGAGGCTCCGTGGCACTTCCTGTCGGGGAGCCGCTCAGCAGCACACAGGTCATTAGTGCTCCTTGGGCCCCCAAGAGCCGTGTGGGGAGTCACCTGTTTCACCTTGAAGAAAGGAGGAGAACTGGAGAGACAGATTTTCCACACATTTGGAGAGGAGCTGCCAGAGAACTCCTCAGAGGCGCGTGGAGTCGGGCACCGAGGACCCCAGAGCCCAGGGTGCAAACGTGTCCTGTGCAGGGTTTCTTGAACAGATTGTCGCCAAATGTCGCATCGATCCTAATTAATGCTTCGAGCTAAGTCTCTGGCCTCTCATCGTCTGCCAGGGAGGCTCTTGGGGAAAGGAGGGCCTGCCATCTCCTTGTCCCAGCCACAGGGAGCAGAATCTGTCCCCGGGCGGCTCTCCTGAGTTTTGAATCACTTTGGCAGCTCCGGCATTTATACTCCTCGCTGAAACACATTTCCAAGCGCAGAAAGGGAAGGTGGAGGCTTGAGCGAGAATTGCTCTTTCTAAAGTAATGAGCATCACTCCGGCATGACCTGCTCAGCTGTTGCAGCTCTCAGAAGCGGGCTCACTACGTAATGCGTTACACCTGGTAAGATCAAACACAAACAGAGACCAGCCTTGAAAATTCCCTGAGCAGACATAACCAGTTTAATCACACAAGCAAAGCTTAATTGAGCTTAGTTGTAAGACTAACTTAACCTGGGCCATTTCTTGTTTATGCCTCTGGAAATCACAAGCAAAATTTTCCCATGGATGGTATAAGGTAACCCATTCCCTGTCACTTAAGAAAATTCTAATATTTTAATTAATAGCTGTAAAGAACAATCACCTGCGTTCTCATTAGATGCACTGTGTTATAGCAACATGCAGGGAGTGTCCTTCCATGGTTGGGTTTGAAGGCTCAAGGTTTGCAAACCGTCTCTTTGCTGTGTGCACGGTACTCTCACTAATTACTACACCTTGATGATTCCCCGGTTTTACTTCTGCCATTTCTGAACTTTTGACACACCAATCAGTGTTTTCCAGACTGTGTCCCTGGAAAACTATTAGATGATATAATAGAAGAACCTCTTCCATGAAATCCTGTTCCATGCTGTCGACCATAAATGCACCCCAGGTCTATTGCCACAATGGTTACAGTAGCCAAGACACAGATGCAGGTGTCCATAGACGGGTGAGTGGATAAAAAAGATGTGTGTATACACCATGGATACTACTCGGCTATAATAAAAGATGAACTCTTGGCATTTGCAACAGGGACAGAGGTGGAGAGGATGATGTTAAGTGAAATAAGTCAGAAGGAGAAAGACAAATACCAGATGATTTCACTCATATGTGGAAGATAAAGACATAAAGCAAATGAGCAAAACCAAACCTTGGTTTCTGACAACAGTTGTTATCAGAAGGTAGGGGTGGGGGAGGGAGGAACAAGTATAGTGGGTAACCAGATAGTGATGAAGGGTTTGGGGACTTTGATGGTGAGGGTGTAAGGTATCACATTTGAAAAGGTGTGAAGCTGCACTCCTAAAACTTACATAGTGTTACCTCAATACAAACAGATAAATAAACAAATACCATTTGGGAAACCAATATCTATGGGGAATCTTTGTCATTTGTAATGTGATAGTCACAATTTTGACGGATGAGTGAGAAATGTGCTACCAAATTGATTCCCCAATAAAGCCATAATAAGCCATGACCAGCAATCTGTCTCTGTCTCTCTGTCTGTCTGTCTGTCTGTCTGTCTCTCTCTCTCTCTCTCTCTCTCTCTCTCTCACACACACACACACACACACACACACACACACACATCACTGACTTGGCATTTTCAAACTTTTTGATCTTTGCCAATCTGAAAAATAAAAAAGATTATGTAGTTTTCATTTTCCTTTGTTACTGGTGAGACTGAGCAACTTTTCCCATGTGTAGATAAGCAGCTCTAACTTCGTCCTCTGTGGACCCTATTTATATCCTTTGCCCATTTCTTTATTGGACTCAGTCCTTGCTATTGATCTGCAAGAGCTCTTTACATATTGGAGAAAGCAGACCTTCCTCTGTGACAGAGCACTCAAGCATCTTTCCCATTGGATGTTTGTCTATTGCTCTTGTTTATAATGTATTTAGCTAAGTCTGTTTTAACATACTTCAATTTATTGATGTTATCTTTTATGACTTCTGGGTTTTGTACCATACTTAGAAACCTTATAAGAAAAACATCCTTCATTGTTTCTTTATTATGAAATCTCGAAGAGACCGAGTCAGGCCAGAAAACACACCATGGGAAAATATTCAGAGAAAATCGTGACCTAATGCCACTACTTGTGCTTGTGAATATCATGGAATCCTAAAAGAAAACTGACAGAACACAGCATCCGTCTTCAATGACTATCTCCCATGCCATTTCCCATCAGAGGGACTATTTCCCATAAAATGTCATAATGTAGAATTCCCAGCTCCCGTGTAATTAAATGCCTCTGTGTTCCAATGTCTTGATTACATTAGTCTCATTTATTTCTGAGTCACTCCAAAATTTCTTCCAATATTAAGGGGGGTCTCTTCCTACGAAACCAGCACATGCCAAATCAGTTGGGATCTTCCAGAAAACTTCAATCTGGTAATAAATGCAGGAAACATTAAGATGCACACATCTATGTCTAGGGGTTCCATTGTTCTCCTACATCACCAAACCCTACAACAAGGCTTTTGGCAGCTTTCCTGTTCAGTCTTCAAATAAACCTTCAGACACATACAACTTCAAATCCAATTTTGAAGGCACCACACTCGCTCCAGCCAATACCTCCCTCTCAGTCCACTTTCTCCCGCCAGCCAGTGCAGTCTCTGAGTCCAAAAAGAGCCACCCCTGGAGGCATGTGAAGAGATACCCACATTGAGAAGAGGCTTCTGCTCACACCTGCAGTGTGGGCACGTATGCAGATGCAGGGGAAACTGAGGCAACAGGACAGGTATGTGCTAGTGGCACCTGAGTCTAGTGCCACCCTTGACCATCAAACCACAGAGTTCCAGCGGTGAAGGTCAGCTCCACTCATGTCACCAGCACGTGTGTCTCCCTCCACATCCCCAAACTCAACCCGGAGCCCAGGCCCGGTGACCACACATCTCTTAGGGGTGCTGCCAGCAGGGTTGGTCCCTTTCCCAGACTTCCTCACCTGGTCCCCACGGCACCTCCTTGCTCTTCTGACCCCTCCCCTCTAAAACAATGACCATTTTGAAGTCTGCATGGGGCACAGAGACATCCCCAGAAGCTCATCTCACCTTAAAGACACCACAGTCCCTAAACGGGAGCAGCCTGGGCTGACCCGTCACTCTTCACACCAGAAGCAAAGGCAGAGACGGTGAGCCTCGCCCAAGGTCATCGGCTAGTTGGCTTCCACGTCAAACTCAAAACCCAAACTTGTAGCCCATTGTGGCTCCCAGACCAACTGCCCCCCATGTCCTTGGGGGAGTCTCCTGGAGAGAGTTCGGCCGTTTAATTCTATCTGGGACGAAAAGAGAACAGGATGACTTTGTAGTGTCATTAAATATTAAGCTTGATTTTTCCCAGATACTGACATGCAAATTGCCAGCAAGCTTGAAAGCCCCAGAGGAGCCTGTTGGCTGTGCTAATAGAATCGGGGTTTGCAGCTAGGGGGGAAGGCATGGGGGTAGTCAGGGGCAGGGGGTGGGGCTGATCCTGCAGAACCAGTGACCGCCAGGAAGCCAGGGACAGGGCATCAGCCCATGCAGACAGAGGGGGTGAGGGTCCTCCATTAAAACGTGAGCCCACGGACACGCCCCACCATGCATGCTTGACGTGTCTCCGGGAGATGGGCGCTGAGAAGCTGTTAAGATTACTGTGTGAAGTTGCCAAAAATTGAAGATACAATACATCTCTTGTCCTCTGGAAATTTTTTGAAAGAAAAGTTCTTCATGACATGGAACACTTTGTGCCATTGGAGGCAGGAAAATAAACTTTTCTCAGGATGACACCAAAGTGTCAACCATTATTTGAAAACTAGGGTTAGAAAAATCTCTGGAGTTCGAAAAATGAGCTCCAGAGTCAGAAAAATCCAAACATGGTCTCGGGTTTTATACATTTTTTTCACCGAGAAGGTATTAACCTCTCGGAGTCCTGGGCAGTCCATCAGTAATGTCAGGTGAACAAGGCTCTCCTGGAAAGGTTATTTTGAGGATGAAATGGAGGACGTTTTAAAGCCCCTGGATTAGGACCTGGCCCCAAGTGTGGCCCTATTAGCTGGTTGTGCCTCCTCTTCTTTTAGAGCTGGAAACAGACTTTATAGTTTACCTCAACCCCTTAATTTTTCCACGGGGAAACTGAATCCCATGGAGAAACTCAGGATCTTCAGCAAGTCAGAGGCAGAAGCAAGTTCAAGTCTTCTGATTCTCTGGCCATGACCTGCCCTCCTCTGAAGACTCTCCTTCCTTCCTTTCCCCTCTTAAATACTTCCCGGGAGGGCTGGGCGGTCCGCTCTGAGTGACCTTCCGCATAGCTGACACCTAACCCTGTGAAGTAAGGGATCTGATCCTGTGACCGCCCCTAGGAAATCTGAGTCCCAGTAAGAATAAGAGGACCTAGAGGGGATCATGATCAGTGAAATAAGCCAGAAAGAAAGAGAAAAATATCGAATGGTGTCACTTATAACAGGAATATAGGGGAGCCAAATAAGAAAGCAACATTCAGCAGGGAAGGAGGGGAGGGGGAGGGCTCAAAAGGGGGGAGGAGGGGAGCACGGAGGACTATGGTAATGGCTCCACGGGTGAACAGGTGGTGGTAACTTATGGGGAATATATAATAATGTAAAAGATATGAATAACAAAAATAAATATTATAAAAAATAAATAAATAAATAAATAGAACATTTGCCTTATCCAGGGAAAAAAAAAAAGAATAAGAGGAATGGGGGAGGAGGGAAGAGAGGGAGAGGACCGTGGGGAGCCCTCGAGGAATTCACAGTCAGAGAAGAGAGTTTTGCTTTGACGCTGTTTTCAAACAAGGCCAGAGGAGAGAAACCACAGTCATCACTGGCTGGACAGTGAACCCAATGGGGGAGAGGAGGCATGCTGGGGGAGAGGGCGACAGCTGGAAGAGCCTGTGAGAGCAAACACCACTCTTACGCTTACAGGGGCAGAAGCCCAGTCAGGCTCCCCACTTGCCTCAGGAGGCTCATCTCAACTTCCGCCCCTGTCCATTATCTATCTTCATGGGAATTTTCTGATCTTTGCATTGCCCAATACTAGGGATGTGAAATAGCTATTTTCATGCACTTGTGTGTAGATCCGGGGTGTTTCCAACAATCAGAATATTTTCTGCAAGAAGCTGAGGGTCGGTGGGGAGCCAAGTGCTGCCCAAGCCCATCCAACCCCCACCCTCAAAGGTGATCTTGAGTTTACTGTTACACAATCTGAGTTGGAAAAACACTGTGTATCTCCCCTCTATTGTCACATTGCCACCCACTCGCAACACCTCTGCCACCAAACGGGTGGGCTTTCCACACATCAGGCCACTCCCCGTCCCCAGCTGACCGTCCTGCAATTCAGCTCAGCCCTGGCCCTGTCTGCCTGGAGTCGG
>PVIJ01013904.1:0-43033 GCA_004024925.1 Scalopus aquaticus
AGGGAAGGGAAGAATAATACAACTCAACACAAAGAAAACAAATAAACCAGTCAAAAGCTGGGCACAAGATAAAAAGTCACTTTTCGAAAGAAGACTTAATGGCAGACAGTCACATGAAAACATACTCATCATCACTTATTGCCAAGGAGCAGAACATCAGTCCCATGTGATTTTAAGACTCACTGGCCTTCTTTAACAACTTTCAGCCGCTTATTAACCACTCCAGGCTTCCCAACCTGGCACCAGCTTTTGCCTTGTCTAAGTTGGGTTTTACATCTCTGTCTGACTGCAGAGAGCTTGGCAAGGGCTTTATCTCTCAGGCAATCTTGGGTTGTCTCATGCCTGTCCCTTTCTCCACTCTGGCCAATGCATCTCTGGGCTGTGGCCCTGGGAGTGCCAGGAAGCATACAGGCTGCTTTTGGCCACCAAGGCCTACTGGCGACTCCCAATTCCAATATCCTGGGGTATACAAACAATACCATCCACCCATCAACCTGCCAAAGTTCCTCCACCTTCTAAGAGGATTGTCAGTCCAAATCCATCAGCGCTGTACTCTTTCCTCCCAATGAGTCTGCTGAGGGGGTCATGGGCTGGTCCTTAGGCGCCATCTCCTCCACCAGTCGAGGTTTTGTCCTGCAGCTCCTGGACTCTGGTCACTTCCTGTGCTACCATGGCACCACCAGCATTGTCTTGACTCCATTTGCAAAGCTGTGAGGGAACACTCATCCCTCAGCCCGGCCTCCAAGCAGGTACCATGTCTTTCCAATGCCTTCCCTACTGTGTACAGAGTCCTCTCCTCTCCTCGGGCCACCTCTGGGAGGGTGCCCACACAGAGGATGTCTGCCACTGAGCACTACATGCTCTCAGTCTCCCACCTCTCAGCCCCTCCTGAGATCTTCGAAGGGCTCCATACCCATCTGTATTGAATTATCCTGTCGACTAATGCCAATTGTAGTGACAGGAAGACACAGGAGCAGGTTTTCTATGGAGCTGGGCAGACAGGTAAGAGGAGTCCTGAAGCCCTTGGTGGCTTTTTAGGCTTTCAATTATCTCTTGTAGTGAGTCAACCAGGTACAGGGCAGGCAAGTGGGGCCTGGGGGCTGGGAGGCTGGCAGGCCTCCCAGCCCCTGGCAAATCTTCACTTTCTCTGGGCTCTATGGCGTTCCTTCATGGCCTCTCTACTTCACCCTGATGCATGGCCCCCTGCCACAACACTCTGATCGCTGCTGCTGCTGGTGCTGCTGCTGCTCTTATAACCTCAACCTCCAGGCCCAGGTGCGCCCACTCACCACGCCCACACCCTACTCCAGGTGCCACCATCAGGCACTCCTGTAGGACTGCAGGTGTCTATCATTAAATCTAATGGCAGTAGGGCCAGCCAGCTGCAGCTGCAGGAGGTCCTATAAAGAGTCCAAGCATGGGCCTCCCTGGTGGTGCAGCGGTTGAGCGCTGAGCTGTGGAGCTGTCAGTCAGCGAGTTCAATAGCCATCCAGGAGAATCCCACATGGTGTGGCAGACCTCTCCTGCCTCGCCGGCTGCTCCCCTCAGCAGTGTATTTCTGATCTGCCTGTTCTGCTCCCCACTCTTTCTCTGATGAATCCTCTCACCGCCCCATGTCTCTGGCCTGTACCCCAGCTTGTATGTATAAATAAATCTTTAAAAAAAAAAAGAGTCCAAGCATGCTGCTTCTCACAACCCCTGCCCCAGCACTGCAGACTCTAAGGCTCCAGTGGCTGCAGCAGGGATTTTTTCTGTCCACCACTCATGTGCTACTCTGGAAAGCACCAAGGCCACCCTGCAGCAAGTGGCTTTGAAAGTGGAACCCCGAAGCACAAGCCACAGGGAAAGACCAGCTCTTTCCTTTCACCCCATAAGCTGCAGGAACCATTGGATAAGCAGTAGGGAAGTTTTTGCCAGCACCCAGAGTTGCTGCTTGTGAGTAGCCACTCCCCAGGACACTAACCTGGTTTGAGAAAGGAGCTCATGGGGCCCCCAAGGGAGAATGGGAATGTAGTGCCAGCAAAGCACAGTGCAGGTTCCCTATGATTCAGGCAGACAGGTCGAAGAGTCCTGGAGCTCTAGGTGGCTTTTTAGGCTTTTAATGATCTTTTTCAGTGAGGCAACTGGGTACAGGGCAGGCAAGGGGGGCCAAGGGGTCAGGAGGCTGGCAGGCATATCTTCACTTTTAGGGCCCTCTGGCATCATCTCATGGCCTCTGCTGCACCCCGAACAATCCTTTGTTGCTGTTGCTGCTATCATCGCCTCTGCTTCCGCCACAGCTGCTTCTGTGATGCCGCCTTTATATGCTCGGCCTCCAGGCCCAAGTGGGCCCACTCAAGCACACACACGCCATACTCCAGGTGTCGCCAATAAGCACACGTGCAAGACCACAGGTGTTCATCATGAAATCTAATGGCAGTAGGGCAGAAAATCCTGATACCTCTTTCATTTACCCTACAGGGAGTTTTCCCACTTGCTGCCCAGAGTGCTGCCATTGGACAAAACTGAGGCCATCCTGCAGCCTCCAGGACAGTGACTAAGGTTGTAGGACAGAGGTTGTAGGATAAATGAAAGAGGCATCAGGATTTTCCACCCTGCTGCCATTAGATTTAATGATGGACACCTGCGGTCTTGCACGTGTGCCTCGTGGTGGCTTGCATGTATGTAAGTGGGCACACGTGGGCCCGGAGAGACATTATACAAGGACAGCGTCACAGGCATGAGGAGAAGCGAGCAGAGTGCAAGAGCACCACAGAGGTGGTGGAAGCAGAAGAGGCAGCAGCAGACAGACCCCAAGATGACTCCAGAGAGCTCGACAGGAAGAGAAAGAAACGGGAGCGCAAGAGCATGACAGAAGCAGTAAAAGCAGCAGCAGCAGTGGCACAGCAGCAGAGAACCCAGAGAAAGTGAAGATTTGCCGGGGGCTCAGGAGGCCTGTCTGCCTCCTGGCCCTCCAGTGACCCTACCTGCCCTGCATCTGGTTGCCTCACTGCAAAATGATCATTAAAAGCCTGCAAAAGCCACCGAGGGCTCCAGGACTCGTCCTTGCCTGAATCATAGGGAATGTGCACTGTGCCTTAATGGCACTACAGGGGGCCAGGCTTGACAACTGGCTTGGTGCTAGCTAAGGTTGAACACAGGAGTGACCCACCCCCCTTTGGGGCTCCAGAGACCGGCTGCAGAAACTGCTTGCAAGCAGTGGCAGAGATGAAGGGCAGCTGTGGCAATTCAGCCCCACAGCGACTGCAGAAGAAATAGCTAGCCCTGCAGCCCCTGGTTCAGTACAGCAGGGAGGAGCATGAGGCCCCACTGGGCCAGTCGCATGCAGTAGAGAGGCCCACGGTATCCCGGGCCAACATGGGGTCTGCCAGAGGAGCCCACCTTGCAATCCTGCTGCAACACCTCCCCCTTTACTTTGTTACAACCAGCCCCACTGAAAGTGAAACAGGTCTATAGAGAGGCATAGCGTGACATAACAGTGCCCAGGTAGACAACAGGTCACTGTCTATGGGTTCTCAAGGGTGCACAGTTGAAAGACCACTCAGGTTCAGAGAACAACAACGGAGTTTATTTAACCAACAGGGGAATCAAAGAGTATCTAAGTGGCAGGGTATGTCAAGTGGCAGGTATGTGTAGGGTAAATGAAAGAATGATCAGGATTCTCCACCATACCACCATTAGATTTAATGATAGACACCTGTGATCCTACACGCATGCCTGATGGCAGCACCTGGAGTAGAATGTAGGCATGCCTCAGTGGGTACACTGGCCTGGATAGATGGCATATAAGGGCAGCAACACAGAGGATGCAGTAGAAGCAGAAGCAGCAATAGCAGCAGCAGAGAATAGTGTGGGGCAGCAGAGGACCGTGCAGGTTGCAGCAGAGAGACAATGAGAGAATACAAGAGAGCCCAGAGAGAGGTGAAGATTTGCCGGGGGCTGGGAGGCCTGTCAGCCTCCTGGCCCCCTGGCACCCCAGCCCCACTGCCTGCCCTGTGCCTGATTGCCTCTCTACAAAAGACAATTGAAGCCCAAAAAGCCACCAAGGGCTCCAGAACTACTCCTTTACCTGTCTGCCCAGCTCCATAGAAAACCATCTCCTGTGCTCCTCCTGTTGCTACACTATGTCACCTCAGATAGTGTCCACAGTGTCCAGGAGTCCCAAATAAAGTCCACTCATTCAAAATGGTACTGTCCTATCAACAAGGATTTGCAGCTCATGGCACACTGGCAAACAGTGGGCCAGGTTCCAACTCATGGTAGCACCTGGAGGTGTTCACAGGTGGGGCTACTAAGAGGCACTGCAGTAGCCAACTGAAGGTTGGGTAGGACAGCATAGGAAGCTGGACTAGAAAGCAACAGAGCCAACAGCACTGGGAAGCAGTGCCAGATGATCAGAAGTGATGGACAGCTCTTAGAGGTGACCCAGTGCTGGTCACCTGTCTGTAGTGCTGTACAGAACTGTCAGTAGTGTCAGTCAACACCAATCACCAGGAGGCAGTGTCAGATGTACCATTAACAGCTCTCAAAAGTGACCCAGATACAGAGTGTTGGTAACCCATCAACAGTGCTGGATAGCACTGGCCAGAAGCTGGTCACTACTCATCACCAGGAAGTGGTATCAGATACACCAGTGTTAACAGCTCTTTGTGAGTTGCTCAACACAAACACACAAACATCAAACAACAACACAAACAACAAACAACTCTTTGAGAAATCATGACTGGGGACTTTGGGGCTCCTTTTAGGTTATGTCAGAGGCAGGACTGGAGGCAAGTGTAGCAGCCAACTCCCTGCAAAGCTGTTTGGCTTTTCTTCTTCGGACAACGGCTGCTGGATGCTGCTTCTTTTTCTGGAGGTCAGCTGCTGACATTCGTTTTTCATTCTTCTTCAGAGGCCAGGAACAGAGTCCTGCCCTGCCTTATATCTTCTTTCAGGGTCCCCCACCCTATCTTCCTGATTGGACCATTTTCAATCTAAGTGACTAATTGTACTGTTTAAGACCAAGCACACCAAGCAATCTGAATAACTAATGAGCTGATTGAATAGGATTGGTTAATTTATCTCAAACCTGATTTGTCCATTCTATGATCCAGGCACCAAATACGAAAGTTAAAACTTGGTGCCTGTGCTGACCTCAGGGTAGACACCTGGGCTGTTGAGCTCTGAGGAGCCATAGGCAGAGTCAGCCTCAGTGGGGCCAGAGGCACTCTGCACCCAGTACCCCTTCAGTGGGGCTGGGTGTAATAATATACAGCAGGGGGAGGGCTTCTATAGCAGTAAAGCAGGGAAGACTCCGCTGGCAGCTCATCATGTTGGCATGGGGCTCCACGGGCCTCTCTACTGCTCACAGCTGTCCCAGTGGGTTCCCATGCTCCTCCCTTCAGCCCTGAACCAGGTGGTGGGGGGCCAACTGTTGCCTCCTATACTGGAGCTTGCTCTAGCACAGCACGACCCTGCCTCTGGAGTCCCTGTGGGGCTGCAGGCCCAGGGAAAAGTGTGGTAGGGAAACACTGCCACCTACAATCACTGTCAGCCTCTGCCAGCAGCCTGAGCCTCAGTGGGACCACTAGTGGCAGGTGGTAAAATGCCCACCACCTGCTGCCACTTGCACTGCCTGCAAGCAGCTTCTGGGGCCAGATACCAGAGACCTGGGGTGGTTGGGGGTAGGGAGAGCTCCAGTGGCTCAAACCTGACTAGTACTGGGCTGGCTGACAAGCCTGGCCCTCTAAGGAGGCCCTCCATGTAGCTGTCCTGGAGGCTGCAAGATGATGTGGGTGTTGCCCAGAGGCAGTGCTCTGGGCAGCAAGACAGGAATCTCCCACTCTGCCTTGGGAACCTCAGAGACTCCGCACTGAAACCCAGTTGGCACTCAGGGAGGGGCTGCCCACACTCAGCAACTCCCACACCATCTTCTCCAATGGCTTCCACCGCTTAGGCATTGGCAGAAAAGAGCCTGTCTTTTCCCACAACTTTTGCTATGGGACTCCTGTTTCAGCTTCAGGGTAGCTTCACTGAGGCCCACCTCTGTGGGCTGGGATTGATGACCAGCCAAGCACCAGCTGGCTTGAGCAACTGGAGGCACCCATACACACAAACACTCCAGCTCCCACTGCCTGCCACAGGAGCATGAGGCTTGTGGGCAGTGCAAGCCACAGCAGCAGTGGGTGATAAACACTCACTGCCCACCACCAGTGGCCCCCCCGGGGTTCAGGCTGTCAGCAGTGGTTCTCCCACCATGCTGTCCCAGGGTTGCCCAATGCTGGACCAAGCCCTCCATCCCCTGGTTCAGGACTATGGGGAAGAGCATGGAGCCAAAATGTGCCAGCTCCAGTGCTGTGGCTCCCTAGAGACGCAGGCAGTATGGATCCATGGAGTCTGAGCCAACATGGCAGGCTTCCCCTGGAGCCCTCCCTGCAGCAGCTGAGACCCCTGTCCAGTGGTGCTGCAGGCTCCCCCTACTACCCCTTGTTGCATTATTGTGCTTGGCTCCTGTGAGTGGTTACTGAGTGCAGTATTACTCCAGTCCCACTGAGGCTAGTCCCAGCCCACAAGACTGTCCTGACCTCAGGACTGGCCAGGTCTGTGCTAGCACTCAGTTTTCCTTTTTATATTTGGCATCTGGATAGTAAAATGGACCAATCAGGTGTGAGTTAAATGAACCAGTCAGGTTCAAGCCCTGTGAAAATGGGAATGAGGTGATTGGTACAAAACAGTTCAATAAGTCATTTAGGATTGAACATGGTCTAATCAGGCTTGTAGAGTGAGGAACCCTGAAAGAAGATATAAGGCAGGGAAGGAGCCAGCTTAAAGCATTCTGTTCCTGGCCTCCAAAGAAAGGAAAAGGATCAGCACCCAACCTCTGAAGGAAGAAGAAGCATCTAGCTTCCAATCTCCAAAGACTCCATAGAGGGGTTCCTTGGTGGTGCAGGAGTTAAAGTCTCAGTGCTGTCAAGCTATTACCAGCCACTGTGGCATGAGTTGATCCTGGGAGAGATAACCCACATAGCTCAGCAGAACTCTCCTGTCTCCCACTGCTCCCCTCAGCAGTGTATTTCTGTCGATCTGCCTGTTCTGCCCTCCACTCTATATCTGGTGAATCCTCTCATGCCCCCACCACCATTGGTCTACACCCCAGTCCTTATATGCACAAATAAATAAAAATGAATCTTTAAGGAAAAATAAACAAAGACCTGCACAGAGACCCAATCACAGCACCTGCCTCTGGCCCTGCCACTGACAGTGAATGCAAGCAGCACCGCTAGCCTTGGCCTGATGTTTCAAAGAGCTATGCATTATTGGTATAGGCCAACAACTCACAAAGAACTATTCCTTTTCCCCCATCACCTGTTTGCTAAATAAACCCAACTGTTCTTGTTCCCTGAGCCTCAGTGATCTTGCAATTGACCACGCAGGTGAGAACCCATAAACAATGATCTGGTTTTTATCTTGGCACTACCTATTGACCAGGCACAGCTCTGCTTCAGCACTGTTTCAGTACATACAGATGTTGGTGTTTAGTAATACATACCCAAAAACTATGTAATATATTATGCAAGTTTCTTCAATTAAAAAATAAAAATAACAGTATAGTAAAGAGATTCATCAAAGGTTCATTGCTATTTTGGTTTTATGATTTGATCCTGTGCTTGTTATCAATTTTTCCTTTTATTTTGTTTTAGGAGGGAGGTCAAGTCTGTGATCATAGAATTGATAGAGAATATGTGGAAGGAAAAAAATGGAGTGGAGGAAAATAGGGAATATTTTCATTAAGTTACTACAAGACTTAGCAGAAATGAACAGCATACTAGTCAAACAGGACAAGGATATTTTATTATGCACTCCTGGAGTTTGTGAAAAATAGGTAGCCTTATGAAGGATAGAAGAACCAAGGCAGAGAGACCTAGTCAGGCTTGTACATGTGCCTTTCTAACCCAGCCCCTTGCATGCATAGAGAAAAGCACCCTTAAGTCAGACACTGCCTGCTACAGAATTCAGTTCAAGGTCACTATTTCAAGGATTAAGAAATAATAATAACATAAAAATGAACCACTAATATTTTGAAGTCAAATAATATGTTGAAGTCAAATAAACTCATTATCCAGAATCATCAAATATACAACCTGATTTTCTGTCCTTTTACCTTCAACCACAGTACATGACTTATTAAAGGATTCCAACACTTTGAAGGCACTGTTGACAATCTCCACCAAATGATAAGGGTTAGATAAAAGCTGTTAGAAGGCAGAAGGCAGGTCTGAGTGGCAGCCATCTTAACAATGCAGAATATAAAATGTAGATGTTCTCCCAACTTCCATTTTCAGCAGGAGACTGTGAAATAGTAATTACCTATATTTTCTATTGAAAAGGAATAAAACTCAACTTGACAAGTGCATTTTAAAAGCACTCAAAAGGAGAAATAAGCTATAAATGTTCTATCAAAATCACAGACCTTCATTAGTCATCTCACGACAAGTGAAAGGAAAATGAGTAGACAGAGACCACCCACCTCATCACGGTACCTTGCTGCATTCAATTCAACTAAGTCTTCATGGTAGTTCACAGAGAAGTTCAGTGCGTTCACCAGATGGGCAGCCACGTGCACACCTACAGAATTGCAGCAGTTCAAATCAGTGGGATTTTTAGGAACACTTAGTGGAGAGGCATTAGTTCCTCTACCTAGGAAAATCCAGGGTCAAACTTTGACAGCTATATGAACAATGAAATGTTAAATTGAAAACTGAAGTTCTAGAAACACAAAACACCTTGATTATAGACAGTTTCAGTATTAAAAATCAGGGAAAGAAACTGAATTGTCAAAGGCTGTTATAAAGTAACCCTTGTAAGTCAGGGTTAGGAACACACACAACACACACATTCACACAAATACATGCATAGAATATGGGAATTTAAGACCCTCTGAAAGTCTTCTAACCTGGGAAATCTTCCATGATCCACAGATTCAAATCATCATGCATTCAACCTAAAAGTAAGAGTTTTGATAGCCACTTTTTGGGATAAAAGCTCAGGAAAATAGTAATTACCATTTGATAATTTATGGCAGTGGTACAGGCAACAGTCTTACATGAACTCTGAGTTCAAACAAAAGAAAAGTATTAGGAAATTACTTGAGGGTTGTAGACAAATTCCTATTGGCATGGCCCAGGAAAAGGAAAGTTACCTTGAGCAGGGTGGAGAAGGAAGGAGCAAGTGGCCTTGTATACAGAACTCTTAATGCCCTCCTCCATTCTCATTCTATTCTTGTAGGTGAAATGAAATTGAATTAACACTACTATAATGTAGTGTAATAAAAGAGTAGCAGATAATTAGTTAGAAATCCTGTTTTATTTGCCACAATATTTGCCTATCACTGCCACAGTAACCTCTCTGCAAAATGATGTTGACAAAAATAAAAGATTTAATAAGATAACTGAGCGAAGACTGCTTAGTAAACCATTTTAGTTTATGCCAAAATATGGAGTATAGTAATTCAAAGAGGATGTAGTTTGCAAACCAGAAAATTCTACAATCCCCTCCAAGTAGAATACGGATATAGGTAAGCCAAAAGTACTCACAAAGATCAATACATGTGAAAGAAAGATTTAGAATGTTAAATTACCTAAAAGTGATTTTAAGAATTCATAAGGCCAGGCCTCCCTGGTGGCACAACAGGTTGACCGCAGCCCTATGAAGCTATCCAGAGCCACTAAAGCATGAGTTCCATACCCAGCGAGGGACCTCTCCTGCCTCACCCGCTGCTCCCCTCAGCAGTGTACTTCAGTCGATCTGCCTGTTCTGCTCCTTACCATGTCTCTGGTGAATCTTATCACCACCCCACACCTCTGACCTATACCCTGGCTTGTATGCATAAATAATTGTTTTTTAAATCTTTAAAAAAAAAATTTATAAGGCCATGCCAGTAATCATTTTAGAGGGGTGGTAGGGTTGAGACTCATAAAACATGAATAGGAAGCTGGCACTAACAATGAGAAGATCCCCAAGAAGTAAAACAAAGGATGTCTAGGTGAGACTTAATTCTGCACAGATAAAACATTATTTAAGCAAAAACAATCTGTGTTTTATAGCTTCATTATAACAGAAATCTATAGTTTAAAAGTCTTTTTCGTTTTAAATTAAAGGCTTTATATTAACTAAATACTGGATGGCTCAAAAATGCAAATGCTTCCTTAAAGGAAATGCTATTCTTTTTGAATTATCCTAAACAAAGTCCTGGGTAACAGCTATACAAGGTACATACTTTAAGGATACATTCACTTTCTTTAAAAGGTCTTTTAGTTCAAAAGAATTCAGGATTTCTAATTTTAGGCATTAAGAAGAAAGCTATCCAGGCATTTTACAAGTATTTCCACATTTAAAATTTCGTAACAAAACAATGAGGTAGGCAGAATCATTCTTATTTTCCAGCTAAGCAAACTAAGGTTAAGATAAGTAACCTAGCTAAGTCAGGGTCACTTGTGGCAAAATGGAAACTCATTGGAACAAATGTTCATTCATGGAAATACCCGACACTAAATCAATTGCTTGATTATTCTCTAACCAAACCAGACAATTTGTACACAACTATAGTTTACAACAAATCACATTATGAACATAGTTTCCCAATCTGCCTCCATCTTTGACCATTCACCTTTTCCCAGCTCTAATCTAGCCCTAACCCTTCCAATAACATTAGTCTTAATCTCATTTTAAACTTTTATTCCATCCCAGTGTGGAGTCTTATTGGAGTCCTAACCCCATCCCATCTCATATATCCATAAAAGAGATGAGAACCAACAATGGGAAGATGTTTAGGGATAAAAAGTGAAGATTCCTGTTTCAACAATTATAGGCAATCTTTTCAAGGCTGAAAGTTTAATGATTTCTTGGTAATCGCTGTATAAAAACACTCCTGATTCAAAATGGCCACCTATTGGGCCTCCCCGGTGGCGCAGCGGTTGAGCGCTGCGCTGTGGAGCTGTCGGCAGCGGCGACGCGAGTTCGACGCCCAGCCGGGGAGGATTCCCACATGGCGCGGCAGACCTCTCCTGCCTCGCCCGCTGCTCCCCTCAGCAGTGTATCTCTGATCTGCCTGTTCTGCTACCCGCTCTGTCTCTGGTGAACCCTCTCGCCGCCCCATGCCTCTGGCCTGTACCCCAGCTTGTATGTATAAATAAAAATAAATCTAAAAAAAAAAAAAAAACAAAATGGCCACCTATAAATGACCAGACCAAGTGCCTCAAGTACCAAAATAGCTATGTCCTATCAAATGATAACCAGATGAAAATGCAGGTGCTATGCTACTGGGGAAATTAACCTCTGATATTACAAATTATGATAATTCTCTTCTATGAATTTCACAGATATGTTCTCATTTTAGCTTTAACACTATGACGTATGTGCTACTGTCAATCCATTTTACATTTAAAACAATAATTGAAGATCGGAGAGATTGTCACACAGTAACATAACAGTGTAGTCAGAAGGACTATATAACCCTTCTCTAAAGCCCAGGTCAGTGATCACCACATGTACTACTTTCTGATCCAAATATGTGAAGTGTCATACAATTGGTCAAAATAAAAATTTATTTTAAAATGGCTTAAAAACAAAATATTCAAAGCTTTATTTATTAACTTGGAATTGAATAGTATAAGTTGCCACAAATTTTAAATTTGCACTTCTACTCAAGTACTAATGTCAAAGAAACACTCATCAAATATAATTTGGGGTGAAATCATATTCTATGACTATATATTCGTTATTCAAATTTTCATGCAAAAATATTGACTTATTGTCAATATTTTTGGAGCTTGAAAACAGTCTGTTTCTTCCAATCTTTCTAAATGAAGTTACTTGCTTTTAGGAAACAATTATCATGAGTCTACATATTATATTTGGACATTATAATTATGTAGATGTATTTTTAATATATGTAACATATCTAAACTGCATAAGACACAGCCAACTTTCTTTATATGGAAAAGCATAAAATTCAATAAAAATATCACAAGTTGGCTACACTAAATAACATATAAAAATAAAAATACTTCTCATAAATTGTGCAATTCTAACATGATATTTAATATCTTTTGGCTTTCTCACCTGAAAAAATACAAATGGTAACACCACAAGTTATATGGAATGTTCTGCTTTTATCCAACAATCTTCTGGTTCTTCTGCTTGGAACCTAAATAAAAAGTATTTAATATGGTAAAAATTATGTAACAAATAAAATACATGTACAAATGTTTTCACTATAGTATTTCTTATAATATTAAAAGTTTGGAATTATGACAAGATAAGATAAATTATGATATATGGACCATTCAAACTATAACAGACATTATTGATATGGAAAAAGTATATAAGATATATTGTTAGGTGAAAACATCATAAAACATAAACTACTTTAGGAGCCTATATTGTTTTAAATTAATGGCATTATATGTTAACATATCTGTAGGCATTCGCCCCAAACTATAACCAGCAGTTGTTCTGGCAGTATACTACTAGGAGGAGCACTCACCTTCCACATTTCTGGACTCTGAATTTTGGCACATATGAATCACCTTTGTAGCCAAAAAATAACATTATTTTTAAATGAAACAATTACATGTATGGTTTTAAAGTGCCTGCTTGATCTTAAGGAAAAATAAAATGTCAAGTACTTCTAAATACCTATGTTTTATGCTCAGGAACAATTCCTTCAGACAATTATTAAGTACTGAGAGACCTGGGTAGGCACTTTTCATTTCCTGGCATTTAGATTCTCTTTTTTCACACTAAGCCAATGACCAACTACAGGGATCAAAACCTAGCATTTAGTAATGGTGGGTAATCTAAAGAGTTATTTCCAGAAATTACTGCATTAAATGTAAAGAGTTTCCAAATATAATTATATGAAAAGGTTAAGAAGTTTTACTGCAATAAATCTGCTCATGTGAACTTCTCATAACATCAGAGTAACTTCATATTAACAACTTTCAAAATATCAGTATCTACCCAGCATTGCTATACTATGCTCATGAAGAAATAACCACATGCATGTGTTCACATCACACACATTACACATGAGTATGATCAAAGACAAAAACAAGTTTCAGTTGAGTCTTAACTGTCAAAGTACTTTTCTATTTTCTTATATCCTTTACTTGTCAGCACTTAATATCACACAAAACATTGCTGATTTAATCATGGCATCTTTTTAAGCCGCTTATATAGCTCAAAACAGATATGTATTTTAAGAAGAGATAAATTGCCACCAACGCCCAGTGTCATTCTATGTAGTCCTCTGAGACAATAAATAGGGCTCTCATGTGCTCACCAGGATTAAGTTAAAGAAAAACAGGATCTCAATGAGGCACTGATTAGTGGAAAGAGTTGAAATGGAACTGATCTTAGCTCTGCCATTTATTAGTCTCATGCTCATGGTCAATGTATTTAAACTGTCTCTCCATGCCTCAGGTTCTTTGTCTGCATGCCTGACTACAAAATGATTCTGAGGATTTATAATTATATAAGTGAGATGTTTGCTATAGTGCCGGATGCCACAATTAATAATTATTTCTATTCTTTTCTACCCTTCTCTAGTGTTGCAGAAGAATTCACTGATCATCTTGATAGATGACTCTGTCTTATCAATTTTGAAGAACTCACTCTAGCAGAAAGTTAGAGTATGAAAGCTAAGTAGGACGAACATATCAATGTTACATCTCCTTTTTTTGTGCAGGAATCTGTGGCTAGGATTTTTTTCTTACCTTCTGGGATCCTCGAAGGTAAGCCAGAAGTGTTCGGCACATGGGTAAAAGGATAAGGCTGCAGTTGAGATTAAGAACAGATGCGGATGCTCTGCTTAGGCATAATCCTAGCTGAACAAATAAGGCAAGGGTCAAAATACAGTCAAGGACAAAAGTAAACAAACATGCTGCTGACCTCACCCTGCTTCTCCTGTAAAGATGATGGAAAATGCTAAACTCCTTTGATAGCTTCAAACAACTTTCCACTTTCCTCTCAACAAATCCCTGAAAGAACCTGGTCTCTTCTTGCTCTACACTCACGTATTTGCCTCTCATTTTAAGTCAGGTTATAAACACATGATTACATTCCAGCATGAGGTCAATTTTGTATTGTGTGCTAGCTACTACACTGCTGCGGGTGTCCCAAGCCCCAGAAGCCTCAATATATTCTGCATCTCCATGCTCGTAATGATGAAGGCTTTTTTCACTAATAAAGCACTGATAATTTAAAATGAACTATTTTAATATGTTTTCTCTCTCTCTGGACTACTAAGCACAAATCCTTCTACACCACTGTCTGCCTCCAAACTCTTTACCTTGATAACTCTAATTGTCCTTCAGATTTCATGTTAAGAACTAGATTTCCCGTCTGCCCAGAAACTTGGATGAATCCCCTCAGCTGTGCCTCATTATAAAATTAATCATAACCACATTGTGCAGCCTATTTTTCAAAGGATCAGTTTCTTTCAGTATTGATTCAATATTTTTTGGAAATTTATTTTAAATCCAACTCTTGCTAGATTGTATGCTATTGTTTGGTTATATCCACATTCATCACATGAATTGTGTACATGAAAACTAGAGCAGGGTCATAGATGTGCACTTGTCCTGAAATAAATAATATTGACTAAGAAATATGTGTAAGTGATTTATTTTCCTTATCCTGAAATTGGTCAAGCCCCTGAGATTTCCAAAGTAATTCTTGACAAAATAGCAACTGTGTTAGTGTTTATTGTTAGCACATGAAATATTGTTCTTGAAAGGGAGACAGGATAATAAGAAGTGTCAGGAAAGTAATAATTTTCATTGACAAATGAAGTAATTAATATTTCCAGTTAGGCTATTTCTGCACCATGAGTTAGAATACCTTAGGGATACAGTTCAATGAAAAGAACAGCAAGCAGATTAAAAGTAATAATCCACTCTGGACTGAAAAAAATTAAATACAATTTTCTCACCTCAATCATCGAAATTATCATGAGTGTGGTAGGTTTTGGTCTCCAGAGAAATAAAATAATTGTTATATCTTTTGACCTGACATCTACATGCAATAAGAAAATTTTAGCTCAAGGGATTTTAGATAATTTTATCTGCAATTTTAAGGTGCTAGAACAATACTTTATTTAACACATGTCAACTAAAATCAATTGTATAAGTTCAGGACAGAGAGATAAATAAATTATCCAAATTTCCATTTGGGTGCAGTGTTTTTTAAAAATATACTTAGCTGTATTTATTCACTTTTCTAACCCTTTATTGCATGTCTGGATATTTTATTATTATATTTATATTAAATCACACAGTAATTTAATTCAAAGTGGCTCTAAGTGTACTCTTGGGATAGATGGAGTTTATTTTGGGATTCTACTTCTTCTTTACAATGCACCATAGCCTAACAAGAAATTTTACCAAAGGTTTATTTATTTATATATGTTTGTTCCTGAATATACTTAATTATTTGGACTGAAACAAAAATGTATATTTATTAATTTACAGAGCATAAAACTCCCTGAATTTAGAAGCAGTGGAGAAAGTGAGGAAATATAAGCCCAATCCAGTGGCATGATCACACTGAAGGAGCCATTTTATCTATTTATTACTTCTATAATATTCTATACCTAAGAATAATTTAGGCATTATGAATTTGTGACAGTGATCAGAATCAGCTAACTCAAATGTTCACAAAAGAAATGACTTCCTGAAATTATATGCCTTACCCACTCCATGCGCTCCTTATTTTACCATTCTTAGAGAGCTTAACCTGCTACTCTAGTTTTCAAATTTCATCTAGGTTGTTACTAGATAGCACTATTACTTTCATATTTAAAATCCTACCAGTCAAGGTCTCTAAAATGTAATTAACTAAGAATACTACACACAAATTTATAAAATGGTAAATTTATTTTAGGTTAATAGGTATTAAAAAAAAGGCTTAGTTCTGTCTATGTAATGATTATGCCCCCTCCACCAAAGTAATGTGTTGAAGAAGTAATCCCCCATGTGATGGCATTGAGGTAGAGTCATTGTAAGGCAATTAGATTTAGATAAGGTCATGAAAGTAGAGCTCCTATGATTGGATGAATGCCCTTTAAAAAAGGAAAAAACTAGAACTTTCCTCTACTCCATCTGATGATACAGCAGGGTGGCTATGTGTGAACCAGGCAGAGTCCTCTTCAGACTATCTGCTGGCATCCTGATGTTGGACTTCCCAGCCTCCAGAATCTGAGACTCGCTATAGTGGACTATTGCTGCCATGGTGGTGGGCATGGTGTGGTAACCGTACACCTTCAGGGTGTGATCCTATAGCTTTAAATGATATACAGTGTTGTAAGCCAATGTTACCTCAATAAAAAAAAAATGATCAAAATACTGTAAAAAGAGATGTTTGATGTTTAAGCCACGTAGTCTATAATATTTTTGTACAGCAGTTGTGACTAATCAAAGTCCTATAAAAATTATCAGTAAATATTCCATTTTAAGAATGTTATAAATAATCATAACACTTAGGTATGACAACTACATAGTTTATTTTCTAAAGTCTCAAAAAAATGGTTTCTTATCTTAGTTCATGCACTTACTATCTATTAATCTTGAGCTAGTTAACTGTACTTATCTATATAGTTGGGAGGATAAAATGCCTTTATCTGTAAATTTAATATAATATAATATAATTAATGCAATACAATGCAATGCAATTCAACAATCCTAGATCTTAGAAAGTTTTTGAAAAGTCAAACCAGTCTAACAGTTGCAAGCATTATATAAAATAAACTTGTTTTAGGTTACTGAATCATATCCTTTCTCTAAATATTATTTCCAGTGTTGTTTATTCCAATTACATTACTCATTCAACATGCATTTATTGTGATATACACTTATTGCAAGAAACCAGGATTTCAACAGTGAACTAAAAACAGAAAATGCCCTTTCCTTACATACTTGCATTTCAGTAAGGCAAACAGACACTAATCAAACAGCAGCAAAATCAAAATAAATAACAACAGCGGTAATACTTTAAGTGAGAAATACAGAGTATGAGCACAAGCATGTGGAATGGGATCTAAAAAGGAAGAGTTTTGTTTTTTGTTTTTTTTTTTTGAAAGTGAGCTGTGAATCTGAGGTTAAAGTTGATGCCATTCAGGAATGAGAAGGGCATCCATGCAGAAAAACCAGAATTAGAACTGATGAGTGGCAAACAGGAACATGCTGTATAAATGAGAAATGAATAGTAAGCCAATGTGTTTGAAAATGGTGGGTTATAGAACAGAAAGCTGGAGAAATGGGTAGGGGTATGTCTTGCTGGACTTCACAGGACACGTTAGGGATGTATGACTTTATCCTAATGTCAACGCAGACTGACTGTTTAAAGCAGGGAGGTATAATGAAGAGATTAGTGCTTGGTAATGATTACTCTGTATGAAGTGTGGAGATCAAATGGAAAGAAAGCAATTTTGGCAACTAAATTACTTTGCATAGTTAATTATCACAAAAGTGAAAATGTTTTCAGCAAAGACTATTTTTTAGTTCAACATATATTTTAAGAAAATCACTAAGATTTTCAATACACTTCTAGGGCCTCCCTCGTGGCCCAGGGGTTAAGTCTCAATACTCTCTCAGCTTTATGGCCTGAACCCCATCCCTGGCCAGGGAGTTAACCCACATATGGCGCAGCAGACCTCTCATGTCTCGACTGCTGTTCCCCTTAGCAGTGTATTTCAGTAGCCCATTATAATGGATGTGAATCCTATATTCTGATACTTTTCCTCCTCAATTTTGCCTTAACTGAAAAGTTTACATTCATATTTTTCAAGTCTTCATCCAATTTCTTGACAGTTAATAAAATGTTACAAAATCCCGTTGACATAGTTGAACCTATAAAAGACTCACAGACTTCCTTTTCTGGTAAATTAACCAAATGAATATTCTGCTCTCAAATGAGGATTTCCTCAACAGTTTTGGGGAGATATAAAAATAAACATGTAAATATCTGTGCAAAACTACTGTTCAAAAGGACTTTAAAAGGCCAAAGAAGTATAAATAGTAATCTTTAATAACTGCTCATTTTTGTAGACACCTATTGCTGAGACAACAATTGGTCATTTCCAGAAAAAAATAAAAATTACCATAGAGGCTTATAATAGATTTATTTTATTTTCTAATTTTTTTTATTTTTTTCCTAATATTGTATATTTTCAGACTCATCTAATGTCAATTTGCTGACTTTTTCCTCAAGGAAAAAGTTTTAATGAAATGAAATGAAGCCTACATAACGCCTAAAAGTAACATATTTTATAGTCCCAGAACTTGGCTCTTCTGTGAGGCATTACTAATCTTCTAGTACAATATTCTGCTTAGCTCTATTTATACTGCTAACTTTAAAGAACCAAGGATTAGACCTTAGGCGTCCTTACTATGTTCCTCTGTCACTTTTCTAAGATTACTTCACTCCCCAGAGTAGAGATAAGAACTCAGACACCTTGTCAAATGTGCTTTCAAAACCATAATACTTTCTTACTCTTTCAATTGTTCATACTTTTATCCAATGACTAGGTCTTCTTGTTATTTTGTGGAAATATTTACATAAGACTTCCATAATCTGAAAATACTAATAGGCTATTAAAAAAGAAACATATCCCTGTTGTATTTCTTGAAATTTCCTGATTCCTCGGGTCTGGAGAGAGAGGCCCTCTGGAGATACGACCAGGCTTAGCTATCACTATAGTTCATTGATGAAACTGTATATATCATCTGGTCAACCTTCTTTTTGTTCCAACTTACATTAGAAATATGAAAATATGCCAAATTGTTGATATCATAAGGCTACTCAGCTATGCTTTTATATTCAAGGCTCAGTTCAATTCCTGGATGCATTACCTAGATTAGCTACTCCAAGGTTACCACACACCCTAGGTTCCCGCTCCTTAGCACATGCTTTGCCATTGCCTTTATTTATAGTAACATTCCAGCTCTTCTAACCTCTATGTTTACTCCCAGATGAACTCTTAATCTTCAAATCTCAGTCTAAGGATCATTTTCTCTATTACAACTTGCATGGAGTCACACCCCCACCCACATCCTCATCCACAAACCTACAAATATTTACCTTTTTTCAAATATTATGAAAAATTTGAAGCATCTTTCTCAATGCTTCTTTTTTGCCTTTTACCTTACCTAATCCTTTGAAATATCTAATCCATTTATTGTAAAGGTTTACCTATTGATACTTATCTCCTTGTCTGCCCCCTAAAGCTTGAGAGTGGCAGCACTGCTAAGTGGCAAAGCCCAAACTGCCCCTTACATTGGAGACCTCAAAAATGTATGGTCATAAAAATATTCCTTAGAAAAGTATGTTTTTAACAGTGAAAGCCAAAGAAAACTGGTCATAAAACAGATATAAGAACAAAATGAAATATCCCATGTAATAGTCTCCACAATTTTTTAAGGTAATGGTTGGCATTATTTATTGTCTTGCTAATAATAAAAAGGGTCCATGGCAGAAATTCAGGGAATTTATTTTTCCTATACCTAGAAATAAAACTTGTGGTCCTAATTTAAATTCTTCATTTGTACCGTTAATATAATATAATAGAATTTTAAATTTAGAATGTGATGGATATTTCATGGTAGCTAGATTACAATTAAGGATAAAAGGAAATGACATTTCAATGAAGGGTGACTTCAAAACTCACCTTTTTGATAGTTTCAAATGGGAATAACAATGAATAACATGCCATGAGCAAATAGAAAACAGTTAATAATGATTACTTCTTTTTCAAAATCCAAATTATTGTTTGTAGGGTATATCCAAAGCCCAGGAATCTCCCTTCATGGGAGATTATTCATCCCAAATAAATAACACTAGCTGGTTTCTGTCAACTCACTGCCATAGCGACTTAAATATTATGTTTTTTTTTTTTTTTTTTTTTTTTTTTTTTTTTTTTTTTTTACTCAAATTGATTTCTGGTCCCTTCTATAAGAAATTATTGCTTTTTAAAAATGCTATCTCCATAAGAAAGTTACCAGTTTTAAAAAAGAAACGGGGATTTTTTTTCCCATAAAACTAAGAGAAAGAGAGCTTATCCTGATTTTAACTCCACCTTATTTTTTAATCAAATAACCCCCTTTTTATGTAAGCATCCTTCATTTCCCTCTTTCTAGAAATTAAATTTCTTCCATTTTCAGTTGGAATTGGTCTTTCCTTAGAATCCTGTTTTGAGTCAGAAAGAAATGTAACTATTGATATTATACAGAGAAAAAAAATAACAATGTAAAATGCCATTTCTGCCCTAATTTTGTCTACTCTGTTTTTCCTGTGATAAAAGCCAGAGAGCTAAATAGATTCAATTCCAGACTATGTGTCTGTCTGGATAAGTTAAAGTTCAACACAAATGGTATTCAGAATTGCATATGAATATATTCTTGAGTTTATAAAGGCAACAAAATTGAAAATATCACCAAATTAAAAGGTATGAAGTAATTAGTACTACTAACACCAGTTTTCCAAACTTCGGTAATAAAAAACTTATCCCAATTTTCCTAATAGAAGTGTTTTAAAAGGTATTTTAAAAATCTTTTATTTTAAATAAAAGGAATCTATGACGTGAAAATGACTTCTTTACTCGACAGACAATATTAAAAGAAAAAGTCTCCCTAAGAAAAAAATCCCAGGACCACATGGCCACTCCAGTGAATTCTACCAACCTTTTGAAGAGGATCTAATACTTATCCTACTCAAATTATTCAAAAATTTTGAAAAAGGTGGAAAGATTCTTAACACATTCTATTTTTTTTAAGATTTATTTATTTATACATACAAGCTGGGGTACAGGCCAGAGGCGTGGGGTGGGGAGAGGGTTCACCAGAGATAGAGTGGGGAGCAGAACAGAAATACACTGCTGAGGGGAGCAGAGGGCGAGGCAGGAGAGGTCTGCCGCACCATGTGGGATTCTCCCCGGCTGGGCGTCCAACCCGCATTGCACGCTGCCCACAGCTCCACAGCGCAACGCTCAACAGAGGGGTCACCAGGGAGGCCCCTCTTAACACATTCTATGAGGCAAATATTATCCTGATGCCAAATCCAAATAAGGGCAGGATAAAAATAGAAATTGTAGACCAATATCCCCGATGAATATAGATGCAAAGTCTTCACCAAAATTCTAGCAAATCAAATACAAAACATATTAAGAAAATCATGAACCATGATCAAATAAGTTTCATCCCAGTGATGCAAGGCTAATTTAACATACACAAATCAGAAATATCATTCATCAGATGAATAAAACAGAAGAAAAAAATTACAGATAATTTTGAGATGCAAAAGCATTTAAAAAGATTCAATACCCATTTATGATAAAACTTTTAATAAAATGGAAAGAAACAGAACTTAGTTATACACTATAAAATCATGGGTGACTAACCTATACCCAACATCATACTCAATGGTGAAAAACTGCTAATGATAGAGGAGATAGACCTTAAAATAAGAAGGAATCACAAGACTAGAACCTGACTCACATAAGGAAGTGGGCTGGAATGAATCAGCATGATCATTAACCTAGTGATAACCAAAAGTCCAGAGGAGTCAGTGCCTAAGGCTGAGCAAAAGGTGAAAATGTGGAGATTGAGCCTGTTGTGGAATCTCCGATTCCCTTTCAGGTTCTGGTTTGTTGTTTAGGGTCAGCAACAGACAAGCCACCCACGGGGATGAGACTAAAAGAGGACTGTATCAGTACAGTCTCTGCATTGGCTCGGGGCAGCAGCTGACCTGCCCACCTGTAGATGTCCTTTCCACCAACTCTGTCCCTCTACAGGGCAGCAGCCTGCCTGCCTACCCGTGACCTGTACCATCCCGGGTCTTCTTTTCACTGACCTCCCTCACCCCAGGCAGCTCTCCTCAGGGTTGCCCAGCTGCCTGCCTGAAACCACGCAGGCCTCTCTCTTAGCAAACCTGTCCCTTTCGGGGCAACTCTTCCTGCTCTCTTGTGTCTATTCAAGCATCCTTTATTCCTCTGTCACCTTCCCTAATAAACCTGTTCTTTTAAATATAAATAAAGTCGCTGTGTCGTGGAAAAACTCGCTGCATGCCACTGAAGAGGAGCTCTGGTAAAACCTTCCCCAGAGTGAACCCAAGGACCCCGCTCTCAAACCCATCAGCTCCAAAAATGACATCACAAGGATGTCCTCTGTCAACACAAATGCTCAATATAGTACTGGAAATCCTAGTCCGAGCAATTTGGCAACAAAAAGATTTAAAAGGAATCCAAATTGGAAAAGCAAAATTGTCACTGATCACACATGACATAATACAGAGAACCCAAAAGACTACAAAAAACTACTAGCAATGATCACTGAATACAGGAAAATGACAACAAATAAAATGAACACTCAAAATAAACTGCATTTATATATGCAAGCACTCCATCAGAAGAAAAGGAAATAAAGAAAGCACTCCCATTTACACTCACAACAAAAAGAACTATCTAGAAATAAACAAAACGAAGTAGGTGAATGACCTATATATTGAAAACTATAAAACACTGTTAAGGGAAATAAAAGATACAAAGAAATGAAATGATGTCCTGTGCTCAAGAATTGGAAGAGTAAATATCATATCAGGTCATATTACCTAAAGCAATTTACAGATACAATGCAATAACTATCATAACCCCAGGGAGTTTTTTAAGGAAATAGAATAAACAATTATAAAAAAACAAAGTCTGGAGTCACAAAAGGTCCTGAATAGTGAAAATAATCCTGAGAGAAAAGAAGAACAATGGTTTTCACACTCCCCATACAAATACAGACAATTAATCTTTCACAAAGAAGCCATGACCGCACAGCAGAGAAAGAAAAGCAAAGAGTGCTAGGAAATAGTGTTATGCAAAAGAAAAGAGAGAGAGAGAGAGAGAGAGAGAGAGAGAGAGAGAGAGAGAGAGAGAGAGAGAGAAACTAGATTCATAGATTCATACTTAATCCATACACAAAAATTATTTCAATATAAAGATTTGGATCTATGAGCTAAATTTATTAAATACTTAAAAGAAAATATAGAAGATACACTACAGGACATTCACAGCAAAGATGCATTTGGGGACACAACCCCAATGACAAGGGAAACCAAAGTAAAAATAAACAAGTGGGATTCCATCAACTAAAAAGCTTTTGTACCTCAAAAAAAAAAATCACAAAAATAAAAAGGAAATATTTGTACAGCACACATCTGACAAAGGACTAATTTCCAAAATATATAAGGTACTTACACAATACAACAACAAAAAACAAACAATCCAACCAAAAACTGGACAAAAGACCTAAATAGACATTTTTGTAAAAAAAGATGTTCAGGTGGCCTAGTGGCCTAAGAATATGAAGAATGTTTCAGTATCACTTATAAGGAAAATGCAAATCTAAACTACATTGACATATCACTTCACCCCTGTGATAATGGCCCATGTCAAAAAAGAATGGGAAGAACAAAGAGGAAGTCTCATCCTCTGTTGATGGGAATCCAAGTTGGTACAGAATCTATGGAAAAAATATGAATATTTAGGGACTCCCTGGTGGCTCAGCGGGTTAAGCGCAGCGCTATGGAGCTGTCAGCAGCAGTGACATGAGTTCGACACCCGGCAGGGGAGATTCCCACATGGCATGGCAGACCTCTCCTGCCTCGCCTGATGCTCCCCTCAGCAGTGTATTTCCCTTGATCTGCCTGTTCTGTTCCTCGCTCTGTCTCTAGTGAACCCTCTCACAGCCCCACACCTCTAGCCTGTACCCCAGCTTGTGTGCATAAATAAAGAAGTCTTTTTAAAAAATGAGTATTTAAATAAGTAATAATGGAAATCCCATATGATTCTCTAATAGGTATCTACCCAAACAAATGTGAAAACACTCATCTAAAAGGCTCAGGTACTCCTGTGTTCATAGCATCACTCCCCACAATTACCAAGTCATGGAACCAACCTAAGTGCCTTTCAACAGATGAATAGATAAAGAAATTGTGAAATCTACACTCAATGGAATGCTACTCAGCTATTTGAAAAGAGGAAGTTATCTGGAGACAAAATAGATTTAGGAGATTATGCTGAGAGAAATTATTCAAAAAGTAAAAAAAAAAAAAATATGGGATAGTTTCACTTATCTGTAGAATGTTAATAACCAAAAAAGATATATGGGTAATATACTGCAAGAACAAATCCTAGACTTAGCTTCAGGTCACCGGAGTGAATAAGGAGAACAGAGGACAGGATGAGGATAAGAAGGGAACTGGGCACTGACACAGGAGGTATGGTGAAGGCTGAGTGAAGTATGTGCACACACAGAGGTAACTCCAAAGTTTTACAAACATGTAAACTGAAATATTTAATATAAATGAAATGGAAATAATTTTTAATTTGCCTAATAAATTCTTATGAATATTAATTTCCACCCTTTATCCTCTATTCCTTTCTAAAGCACAAGGGCCTTAAAAGTCAGAAATGATCATAGGTATTTTGCAGGGCATTCTGGCTAGAAAGCTGAATTTATCCTACATTGCCATTAGTCCACCACTTTTGATAAAAAATTACTGAGTAACGTCTCAGCTTCTCCGCATCAGAAACGATCATTCCAAAACCTTGCATCATTCTACCTCATCATTAAACCAGTATTAATTTTTCAATATTCCTCCTAAAATTTAGAAACTAACACTGATATATCAGTAGTGTGTGCAATATGGAATAACTTTTGAGGAGAAACAATACTTATGGAACTAACCCATTATCTGGTTAAAAATTTAATCAGATTATCCATAATGCCACATATTAAAACTCATGAAGAGTGAAGGATACTCAATATTAAGAATTTTATCTCATGTCTGCAAAGTACAATACTTAAATATATTTGCTACTGCTGAATGTAATCCCTTTTGTTAACAGCTCTTAGTTGAATACATAAAAAATCATCCAATTCCATCTCTGTCCTCAAAATACTAACAATTTTAGCTAACTAGCATGTCTTTTAAATACAATTTCAACTAAGAATCAAGTTGATTCTCAGATTACAGTCTCTTTGAAAAAAATTGCCTCTAAGAAACTAATCAATTCTAACAGAAAAAGAAACTCTGGGTGGACATAAAATGGCCAAACTTGCTAACAGAGTAGGTACTTGGAAGATGGACTGAGTGAATGGATCGGTTTGTACATAATTAACCCAAAGTCCATAATGCACATATATTAAAGCATTAGACTCCTCTGATAAACCCTTTATAGAGTTTAACTGGTCAATATAAAGTGTTCCACATTAGTTCATTTACTAGCAGAAAAGTAAATTAAATCAAATATAAGAGGATATACTAGTGAAAGAAAGCAAAGTAATTCAAATTTAATCCTTTTCCCTTCTAAGAAAATTAATATTGAGTAAGACCAAATATCACACCTTGGACTTCAAAAAATTAATTAGCAAGTGGTGATACTTGTCCTAGTGTACACATAAATTTCTACAAGGATAGATACTCACAGCAATATGACCTGTGATATGAAAACAAAAAAGAATAGAATTAAAATGTCCAACAGTCACAGATGTAAAATAAATTATGGTACACATCACATTTACTATTAGTCATTTAAATAAAATAAGTTAAACTTATATAATGGACATGAGACATGAAATAACTGATAATCGGCATGTGAATACACACATACATAGATATGGACATTGACACAGATGATAAATACAGGCAGTTACCTGTGACAAATGTAAGCAAGTTTCTAACTTTTTCAATTGTATGATCAGTAAAATATACACATTAGTATGTATTTCTTTTGAAATATAATATACTTGATAATTAATTACCAAGATCTCAATGAATAAATAACAATAAAAGGGGAGAGGGGAGAGGATAAAGGCACAAAATGGAGTAGAAAAGGACACAAGGGACCACGGAGATGGATCATGGGTGAACTGGTAGAGGGCTACCAAGGGGAATACAAAATGTAAAAGATATAAATGACATATATATATATATATATATATATATATATATATATATATATATATATACAAAAAATAAAAATAACAATAAAATACACAATAGATGAAAGTACGTATGAATATATTATACTTGAAAATTCTAATAACATTTCAAAATTCTAATAACATTTCAAATGATATAATTTTGAAAATAGTAGTATTCTGCACAATGATGCTTTGTATATCATTTTCTAGGTGGTGAAACAAGAGTACCCAATTGGGTGTCAAAAAATATGGGAATGTTTAAATGAGGTGTGTTTTTATTTATCCAATGAAATATTAAAAATAAATAATGTATGTTTAACAAAAATGCTTAAAATACATAAACAACATATGAATTTGTAATAATAGGTAAATCTAACATGCCATATATTGTTATTTTTTAAAAACCCTCTACTTAGAAAAGCACCAATATTTTAGTGACTTAGTGTGGGTGCTGATATCTAAATGACTTTTTTCACATCTCCCACTTTCCACAATAAATGAGAGATTAAATATATATATTATATATATAGTTATATATTATAATATATATATAGTATATATGGTTATATATTATATATAATAATATATAATATATAATATATATAACTATATATATAACTAAAATCTTAAGATGGGAAATGTCTTAAAAGTACAACTTGAGTGATTATTATCATTAAATAACGAATGTATGCCAGTTATCCTTTTATTTTGACTTTTGTGCATTCTTCACTTTTGTCTTAATTGTATACAGTATTTTCATAAGGGAAAATGCATAATAAACTTTTTAAAAATTATCTTGCAAACATTTCCATGACTTAGAGTAGAAGCTTTCAGAAGAGCAACATCATGGTCCTACCCTTTTCTAGTCTTTTGATAAATGACTAGATAGTCAAAGCATAGGATTCAAAAGAACTGCATTGGGTAGTACAGAACAGAACATGATAGGCCAGGATAAGATAGGGTAGGATAGGATAGGACAGAATAGGAAACAACTTGATAAGAAAGGATAGCAAAGGAAAGGTACAGATAGAAGGAAATGTATAATGAGTGAATTAAAGACATCAAGGGGGAAGTGGATCCAAGTGATATAAAGAAGAGCTACAGGTAAGAAGATCTTTTACAACTTAAGTGGAGCCCAAACACTAAGTATCATCCATTCTGTAGCTACCCTGTGATAGGTGCTACACTATATTTCTTACAGTTTGGTTACCTTATGTGATCTTAAGACATTTAGCAAAACATTTCGGGGGTGGGTGGGGAAGGAAGTATTTCAACAAGCAAATACAGAAATCCTTTATCTTGTTATAATATGAACAAATTAGTTGTCCTCTATTTTAAGAACACCTAAAGAGAATAAATCTAATTATAAAACCACCAAAATAGCATATAGCAATTACACATTTATATTATGACTTATTTTATCATAGTGTTGGGGGGGAAAGGACATCTGCAACAATCTCCACAGATAGGTTTATGGACCCCACTTCAGGTCAAAAAGATCCAAGACCCTAAGGGCTACTAATCCCTTAACTCCATCATCATCGAAGAGAGGATTACTAGGAACTGAAGGGTGGAGATGAACAGGAGATATAAAGCTGGAGAAGAAGAGGACAGAACACACACAGAGAAGACAAGAGAAGGAAGAAGGAAGCAGGATGGAGGCCAGAAGATGCAAATAGAGCAGAGAGACTTGTAAAGAAGCTGCACTTGCCTGGCCTAATTGAAACAGATGTGGGGGAGAGACCCATGGGGGGGTTAACTATGACAATGTCCCTCTGGATTTTGATCTTGCTCTTTAACTCCCAGAATTGTCTGGCTGTTTCGGACCCTTTTGTATGGGTCCCTGACAAAAGCTGTTTTACACTTGTGGCAGGCTTTCGGGCCTTGCTTTGGACCAATCCTATTTGGGTGGACTTTTACCCACGAGGGGTTGGATAACTTTGGGTGCTTGATTTAGAAACTGTATTCTTTGTTTTCTCTGTCTTTTCTAATTTATTAAAGTCTGTTTTCACAAAAGGTCCTATATGTTTTGTATTGATGCAGCGGATGGCAGAACCTATTTAGAACAGGACAGGTCTGTAGTTCAGGGTTGTCCCTCTCCCTACCTTGTAACAATAGTACTATTTGAGGTAGCAGAATTAATATATTGAGGTACCAAGAATTAATCTAAGTGCTCATTTCTGGGAGAATAAGTAAAAAGCAATAGATGCAAACTGTGGAATACTCTGCAGCATTTAAAGCAAAAAACCAAAGAACCACACAGTCATATAGATAGACTTTAAAAACAACAACTGTTGGAAAAAAGTAAGAATTCCTCACAATACCATCCCTATGAATCAAGATAAACATGAACATAAATCACTTTTCAATCAAAAGATACAAGTCAGCACATCAGAAAAGTAGCTGATTGGATTTTCAAAGTGGAATGTGAACCTAGGTGAAGTTAGCAACTTACTTGGTTCAGCAAATCTCTGCATATGGACCTTGCCCCACTGTACAAACTGAAACAGCAATGTCAAGTTATTTTGAAACAGAACATTGAACTGAAAGATGCTAGGTTAACCTTGCCAGGAAGGCTTCATGAGGAGGAGTAATCGCCAACCTGAAACATTCAGCTAGACTGCCATGGAGGAAAAAAATGCATTTTCTGTCCTTTACAACACTGAAATTTAGGGACTTCCTTTTGTAGCAGCCTAACTTATCCTAGTTAGTCATATTACCCTGAGATATTAAGGTTTCATGAATGGTTATTTTAAAAATAAGACAATTTGGTCACAGGATACGTTCATGTTTAAGATTCACTTGAAAATTCTTAAAAGTACAGTTTATCTTTAGGGGAAAAATGAAGTATTGTCAGAGGAAAAAAGGATTAGAGATTGTGGAAGGACTAATAATGAATTGATGAATGAATGATGAAGAAAGCAAAAAGGGGCCTTACACAAATCCATGGAGCTAGTGTACCATGAACTGGAAATATGTTTCTATAAATGCATTGTACCTGACATCAAAAGGATAGCTTTTTTAAAAATCCTTTATTCTACAGAGACAATTCCCTGCTAATTGCCTATAAAATCAGTCTTCTGTATGTATACCAAAATCTTTGGATATCTTGGCAGATGGTTTAAGGAATTTAGAGCGAAATCTATAAACCACTTTCATTGAAAAGCAATTAATTATGTACTTAAATACTTTTGAAACTTAACTTAAAAATATACACTATCACTTGGAAAATATCTTTTTAAATGCTTCTGAAATTATACATTGAACAAAACTTTCTCCTAGCTACTGTGAAGTTTTATAATCATCAACAAACATTTACAGATTTCAATATCAAAGCATTCTTGACTTCAAAAGTGTTCCCTGAAATGAGTCTTGCATTGTCATTAATTTGTCTACCATAATTTACCATTAAAAAGGGAGAAACTTTTTTACATTAATTTCTCCATTATCTTACCTCTCCTAAAAACACTGTCAGAAAGATAATATGTTATATGATGCAAAATTGGCATTTTTAGTAAGTCAATATTAGAATTTTCATGTAGTTCAATTTAATCATATAATAATTTAAAACTGAGGACACTGGGCTTTGCATACTTCTATAAAGATACATTTGTTAAGCAGTAAAGTCAAAATTTCAACTTTCATCAATTTACTCAAAAATCCGCATTATTTTCACTACACTAATTTGTCACTGATACTTTGGAATTTTCACAGGTATCAACATATTTAAAATCTAACCCAAATAGACACGACATGCTTAGGGAAGGGCCATAGTGAAAGAGGAGCCCCACAGCAGCCCCATGCATGGCGAGACCAGGTTTGAGGACCAGTTCCTGAGGCAGAGGCCGAGAAAAAGAGGCCTGCAGTGAGTGCAGCCAACAGGTTAGCCCAAGATCTGTCAGCATTGGCCTGGGCTGTACCACTGCAGTGGCGGCAATGGTAATTGGCTGCCCAACCTCAGCATAGGTCGTCTGGACAGCTGGCTAAGGTTTCACTTTTGAATATCACTTTGGAATTATGAATGCACCATTCAGGTTCAAGCTCTCATGGGTGCCAGTGCGTCTAGTCCTCCGGCACCATCTCCTGGTGCTACTGCTGCTGGCACTGCCAGGCTAGCCTTCAGATAGCTGTTGCTGGCTTCTTGGTGCCACCTCAGCAGCTCCTCATTTGATCATCTCCAACTACTGCCATGAGTTGGATCCTGGTCTGCCCCTTATCACTGTGCCACCAACTCCAGGCTCTTGTCAAAGGGACAACACCATCTCACATAAGCAGGTCTTGTTTGGGACTAGCAGACAGTGCAAACACTGTCTGGAGCAGGACAGCCAGTAATTTGTGGCTTTAGAAACTTGTTCCTTTTTCCCAATTTCCCCTTTGCTAACAACCCAGTAACATGTGGTTGCACCCTGAACCTGAGTGTTGTCTTGCAATTGTGAGCATAAGGGTGAGAACCCACAAACAGTGACCTGTCTCATAAGCCTTGCACTCTTTTCACATTTTTTGGTTTTAACAAGAATGAGAATGAATATCTTATAAAATATTAACAAAATAAAATCCACTTATCTAAAATCTGTAGGCTGAGCTAAATATCTTTTCTTCTTTAGGAATGGTGCACATTCAAGTTTTAAATCGAGGACAAGAAAAAGACTAATTTTCTTCAGGAAAACAAAAATTAAGTAAACTTTATATATCCATTATGATCCAGGATTTAAATTCTTCCAAGATTTTCATTTGACTATTCTTTTATTTATTGCATTTAAAATACATATATTTAAGACAAAAATAATTGAACAATTTAACTGTGGGTTCTGTGTAGCCAAGGCAAGCCTGAACCCCTCAGAACAATTCCAATGGCAGTAACAAATGCAATACAAACAATGCCCAATAGTAAATGATGTTTCTCAAGTGGTAGAAAAACATTCACAATGAAGCTCTAAATTCTTACAGTTTAATATAAATCATCTTATTTTCCAGTTGGTATCCATTAGTATAGACCACTGATATTTGCTTAGTTTTCCTTTAGATACCATGAGCTATGGAGGAAAAAGGAAAATACATTCCTTACTTAATTTGCATAAGGCAAAGTTGTTTATAACTGTGCTGTTGGACCCATGCTTCCTCCCTTCCTCTCTCTCTCTTCTCCTTTTCCCTCCTCTCCCCTCCTCTCCCGCCTCCTCTCTCTCCTTCTTTCTTCTTTTTATTTGAGGTAACATTGGTTTACAACACTGGATACAATTTAGGAGATATGTCACCACACCTCACCACACCACACCACACCACACCACACCACACCTACCACGAAAACACCATAATCCCCCACCATAAACCATTGGGTTCCTCCCCCTTTGTCCCCACCCTCTCCCTTCCCACTCTAGTAGCCTCAATTTTGCAGTCATATGTCTAGGGCTTGTTTTGGTTTACTTTCATTAGTTCCTTAGTCTTATTTCTCCATATCCCACATACTGGTGATATCACTCAGTATTTGCCTTCCTTGTTCTGACTTATTACACTTAGCTTAAGTCCCTCCAGTTCTATCCATATTGTCATGAAAGTCAAGAGTTCATCTTTTTTTGTAACAGAGTATTTTATCAAAATTTATGTGCAACACATCTTCTTAATCCACCATCCTGTCACTAGGCATTTAGGTGTTTCCATAAATTGTTTATTTTAAATAGTGCTGCAATGAACATAGGAGTACATATATCTCTTCAAATGAATGATTTTGATATTCTTCAGGTAGACCTTGGAATGGAATTGCTGGATCATATGCTTTATCTATTTTTAATATTTTGAGGACCCTGGGCCTCCCTGGTGGCGCAGCGGTTGAGCGCTGCGCTGTGGAGCTGTCGGCAGCACGCGATGCCAGTTCGACGTCCAGCCCGGGAGAATCCCACATGGTGCGACAGACCTCTCCTGCCTCGCCCGCTGCTCCCCTCAGCAGTGTATTTCTGATCTGCCTTTTCTGCTCCCCACTCTGTCTCTGGTGAACCCTCTCGCCACCCCACGCCTCTGGCCTGTACCCCAGCTTGTATGTATAAATAAATAAATGTTTAAAAAAAATTATTTTGAGGACCCCTCAATATTATTTTTCCGTAGAGCCTGAACCAAGCTGCATTCCCACCAACAATACAGAAGAGTTCATTTTCCTCCATATCCTTGCCAACATTTGTCACTTCTGGTTTATTTGATATGGGATGGGCTCATGCTTTTCAAGTCAAGAGTGTTAACAAAGCACGAAACCCAAAGTAACTGATCAAAAGTAACCTGGCCAAGGAAAATCAGTGAGAGGTAAAAAGCACTCTATTCACCGCATCCCGTCAGTATTATTAATATGTGCTTCTTATTTTCTTGATCTATAGTTTGCTTCTTAGGTCTTTCTTACCCACCTTGAAGTCCAAGTTCCCACAGGAGGTGGGGTGACAGGGTGTTCACTCAGAAAGAAAAGATGCTAATTGAAAACCACATAAAAGAAAATATATTGGAGGAAAAGAATGTTAACAAAGAGAACCAAAGTATAGCACCGGGGGAAAAGAAAAACCTACTTGGATCCTTAATTCTTTAAATCCTTCCAATGGACCTGAGTTTTCTAAGATTACATTAAACAAACTTACCTGCAATTTGAATTGGCTATTTGATCATCCCATCATAGGGAAAAGCGACAGGGCAGAAAGGCATCCACCATAGATCTTTCTTAAATTTATTTTAGCATTGACGAGTTTACATTTTTAACATCTCAGATATATAACGTTTCATTTTGTGTAATCACTCATGTCTCCTTATCTTAAACTATATCAGAACTCTGATATTCTTGGTACATGTCTGGCACATGAAAACCATTAAAGCATGGAATACCCCCCACATAGAACCTATGTTGAATTAAATTATCCACAGATAGGCATCATTGTCAAATTCAACTTTCCAATTACTGAAAATGTAAACAAGTTTGTTTTCTTTTATCCCAGTGCTCAATTACAAAAGAAACTTATTATTTTTATCATCACATAGTTTCTTTTGCCACATACAAAGTTACATTAAATGTGGATACTAACAGTGAGATAGTGTCTGTCCCCAACTAGGTAATTTGCTCTTATATTGACATTCCACCCAAGTCGGAGAAAAATTATTAATCACTATAAGATACCATTTCAATAGTCAACAATGTCAATGTAAAGCAAATTGGATATTTAGGATCATCTGCCACTTTTATGTCATGAAAACAAAATTTCTCATATTTTTCTCCAAACTGTATTTTTGACTCCTGGGAGGAATAACAGGAGTCAGAAACAGTATCTGGTGACAATCAGTCTTCAAATTTGTGATGCTGTCAATTCTGCAAACTCTTCTGTATCTAATCCTCAGTACAATACTCTGAGGTAAGTAAGAGAAATTAAGTGAATCATAGTATGCTTTAAGTATTCACTGAAAATAAGTACAGAACTGTCAAGTGAATTAATACATATGACTGCAAAGGATAAGAGGGGAGAAAAGAGGAAAGCTGAAATTTTGGTAACTTTTTTATATAAGGGAATTTATGATAAGTACTTTAATCCATGAACAAGTTATTTATATTCTGTGCTTGTAGACTTTTCCTTGAAAACTAGTCAAGACTCTGAAAAGGTCTAAAGAACTAGCACAATGTCTGATCCATGAGAACATCTGAATTAGTGTTGACTCTAATATTAATGATATTTATTTTAATTGATTTTAATAACAATACTCTCATAAGATACATTTTCCCTTTTTTATCTTTGAAGGCTCTAAGGTTCAATAAAGATTAATAAATATATTTTTTGTCTTTTTTTAAATTATTTATTTATGCATACAAGAACTGGGGTATAGGCCAGAGGGGGGGGGTGGTGAGAGGATTCACCAGAGACAGAGTGGGGAGCAGAACAGGTGGATCTACTGAAGTACACTGCTGAGGGGAGCAGTGGGTGAGGCAGAAGAGGTCTGCTGAGCCATGTGGGAAGCCTCCTGGCCGGGGATCGAACTCGTGCTACAGTGGCTGCCAATAGCTTCATAGTTCTGAGACTTAACCCACTGCGCTACCAGGGAGGCCCCAAGATTAATAAATATATTCTTTAATGAAATGCATTCTATTTCAAGCTGAAATTCCATCCAGCAAAATCATAACCAAGATGCCACAAATCGCGTGCCAATTACAAATAGCAGCAGATTGGGCCTCCCCGGTGGCACAGCAGTTAAGCACTGTGCTGTGGAACTGTCAGCAGCGGTGATGCGAGTTCGACGCCCGGCTGGGGAGAATCCCACATGGTGCGGCAGACCTCTCCTGCCTCCCCCGCTGCTTCCCTCAGCAGTGTATTTCCGTTGATCTGCCTGTTCTGCTCCCCACTCTGTCTCTGGTGAACCTTCTCACTGTCCCACGCCTCTGGCCTGTACCCCAGCTTGTATGCATAAATAAATAAATCTTAAAAAAAAAAAATAGCAGCAGATTCTTCTCCTTTGTCCACCAGGATCAGGACACAGCCAGAAGTCAACCAAAGGGAAGGATAAATCTGTCCTAACATCATCTGCTATATACTCAGCAAGTCCCTCCATCATTGTATTTCTCTGAATTCCTTTCTATAATTTTATTTATAAAAACAATTTATAATATTATTACTTAACGCTATTAATAGTATTGATACCATCAATACTAAATAATGTCACTTAACATATGTAGTAACAGCTATCTTTGGTAAGTGTATACATGCCAAGTGCTAACCATTTCACTGGAATTGTACTAGGCATGTCACCTGAATTTTCTCTTATAACATTCATAATGAAACTAACAATGTTTAAGTCCAACTTTATAGAGGAGTTAAACTAAGACTCTGGGAGACAAACGCTAGATACAGGATTCAAATTCATATTCACTTATCTCTAAATCTTATAACCTTTTCAAATGGAAATTGCAGTGTTTGATTTTGGCCCTTAGAATTACTAAGGATTTTTTAAATCAATGTTATCATCAAAAAATTCTTAACATAAACTAGAACTGATCCACCACTTACATTCAATACTGAGTCCAGAAAGAAGAGATTTAATTAAAGTTTATCAATTAAATGAGATAAATGAACTAAAACAACCCCTGAGATCCCTGTAGCCTTCCTCAGTATTAAAGGTTCCTCTCCCCCAGGTTAGGTGTTTGCCAGGAGAAAGAATATAACAAACAGCCTCCAGACAGTGAGAAAGAAAATAAACTTCTTTAAGTCACCCAGTCTGTGGCACTTTATGGTGGTTATGGAGTTTTGAGCAATTTAATGCAACAAAATAACAATAAAGATGAAGTTTGCAAATCTGCCTCAGGTTTTAAAATAATACACAACTTTACTTTGAGTACTTTTTGATACAAAAACATAGATGAGAGTAGAAAATCCCAGGTTCTATCTTTGTCTAAGGACCTTCCTGGTAGAGCAGAGTAATAGAGAAAAAAAAAATACAGTCTTCCGACTCAGACAAATATGAGATTAAACTGGACTTCTTCAGTTGTTACATAAGTAACCTGGGCAAGTTACCTAACTACTCATATCCTTAGTTCCTCAATTTTGTAACCCCATCTTCTAGGGTTATTATAAAGATGAAATTAGGAAAGAGTAAAGACATGTGTCTGAACTCATATTTTGTGATTAATAAGTGGTAATAGTTGTTACTAGCTTGAGCTATATGAAATGTTTGATATTTGGTTATTTCAATCTACCAAAACAGCAATTCCATTTGGTCCAGCCTCATATTAAGGTTGTACAGAGGCAGAAACCACAATAGCTAAAAATACAAATTTTGGAACCAGGTCATTTGAGCTAGAGTCCTGTCTCTATCACTGCCTAACAAGTTATAGAACTTCTCTAACACAGTTTATATGTTGCAAAATTAAAAATGTCTACTTCATAGAAAGGATGAAAAGATTAAATAAATGAATTTTCTTAGGCTAATTCCTGGTACTTAGTCCAGGAAAATAGCCCATTACCAATATTATTAATAATGAAATGAAGGAAGGTGGATTTGAAAATCTCAGAAATTCCACCTTCCATTTCTTTGCTATTTTGTATAGTACTACTGAGAGAATTATATAGTGAGTATTTTGCTACATATAATAGATTAATATTCAGTGCTATAATTCTGTCAAGTATTATAGGAGAAATAATTTAAATAAATATAAGACTCATAATTCCTTATCAATTTGTCTAATACAAATCTAAAACAATTATACTGCTGAATATACATGTTACTTGGGGGAAATCAGTAATTGTCCTTTACTACTTTTTGTTTTTATTGAAGTAACACTGGTTTAAAACACAGTATGTGATTTAGACATACAAGATCATACCTCTTCAGATGTACCACCAAGATACTCATAGTCCTTAATTTCTTAAATTGCTAAACAATGTGAAATGCAATACCATTTCACATAAGATGTATAGTGCGGACTTTCATGTGTTCCTGTATATGTGCATAGATTTGTTCCTTATTGAATACTGAAATGAGGGGATTAATAGGTAAGAATAACCAAGCTACTAATTCTGTGAGTGATATCAAATCATTTCAACCTCATTTCTCTGTCTGGAAAAATAAGGAGAAAAATCTTAAAAAAAAAAAAGATATCAAGACTCTTTTCTAGGACTGAAATTACGTGATTCTCTATTATAAATGGATTAAGAATATAATGACTGCATTAAAGTAATATAACCCATTACCTGTCAACAAACAGGAAGCAAAGTTTTTTCAAGTAGCAGAATGTCAAGAATAGAATCAAAGAAACAAAAGGCATTTAATTTAAAAATTCTTCTTGAGGGTCTCTCTGGTGGCCTAGGGGTTATGTCTCAGCTCTGTCACCCCCATAGCCTGAGTTCAATCCCCAGCCAGGGAGCTAACCCATATGGCACAGCAGACCTCTCCTGTCTCACCCACTGTTCCTGTTAGCAGTGTGTTTCAGTAAATCTGCCTGCTCTGCTTGCTCTGCTCCCCACTCTGTCTTTGGTGAATCCTCTCAACCCAGCACCTCTGGCCTACACCCCAGTTCGACAAAAAAATAAATCTTAAAAAAAAAAACCTTAAAAAATAATAAAAATTCTCCTTGAATTCAAACCACAGTGCATACCTGGGAAATTATAGGTAGTAGTATTAATATTCTGTGCAATAAAAAGTTGATGATGATGCTTTTCTAAAGATGACAGAAAGTATGGATTCCTTCTCAGCAAAATAAAGACACATCAGCTGTTAAACTAAAACTGACAAAAATCTTAGGTCTGTTGTCCCAGTGATCCCAGTCTCTATCTTTAAGAAATTCACATGGCCTCAAATTTCTGTCTCTGAAAAAAGCTAATTCTGATCTAACTCTTAGGACCACCCAGAGGGTAAATTAGTTGTTGTTTCAAAGTAACTTAAAAATAATGACTGACCAAGGGAAGCTCATCACTGTGAAATTAGAAAAAATGTCAGTGCTGACAACTTTCTTCCAATTAATGCAAGTGTCTCAGAGTGAAAAAAAAAAAAATCTTCATTACCATGCATGAAATCTAAAATAATAATTGTAAGACAAAACAAAAACAAAACAAAAAAGGCTCTTCATGGCACCATAAGAATAATTAGGTTGAAATTCAGTGGTTCAAACACAAATGTTTTTTGGGGGGAAATGGTATAAAGCCAATAGATTTATATATAGTGTTACCATAAAATGCATTCGCTTTTCAAATTTAAATGTTCATATACACTCAGTTATATCCTCTAATTGGTAAAATGTCAGAAATACAACTTAGTTATAGAAGAACATGAATTTGAAATCGTCCAGTGACAGTAATTTGAGTTATATTGCCCCAACATATTAAGAAAAATAGAAAACTGAATTTCTAACCAACACCTTCCTACTTCCCATTAAAGTACAAGAAACTACATTTTCCATTCCTTGTAAATAACAAACAAAGAATAATTTCAGTTTAAGAAATAAATGGAATCTTGGAGTCCTTTATTTTAAAGGTTGCTCTGAGTCATGATGTTGCAGGGTGGTGGATTGTATATTATAAATTTTTGTGAGATTTCAAACATTAAGATTTTGATAACATCATCATAGATTTGAAAGATGTAATTACCAAAAGTCTGTTGAGGGGAAAATCTACATAACTCATGTGAAATAAATATTTTGTATAAGTTTGGATTATTTGTATAATAGTCCAAATTTAGAAGAGTACATTATTTTTTAGGGAAAAAAGTTTTAGAAGTCTGAGGGAAATATGAATTCTAACACACCTGTTTCTTTCTTCTTTTAGCAGATACTTCTTTTGATACAGAAAAACCTATGCAATAAATTACCAGTAATAAAATCAGAAAAATAAACAAAAAAAAATAAAGGTTACTATGGGAAGACAGATGAAGTTATTGCTAGGTCTTATTGTTTGTTTGCATGTATATTTGTGTTGGCTTCCCCCAAGAGACTTTTTGTTCCCTCTTAGCTGATCTTAAGATTCCAACTCACAGCATGTCATAATTAAACACATCCTAGGAAGTGCACAGCCTGATTAACACATTAACTCGGGCACAAATCAGTCATGACCTTGCAGCCTCCAGGTCTGGTTCAAACCAGGCAGGGAAAGAATAATCATGATAAAATCTCCTGAGACACATTAATCACAACATTATTTTGTCTTCCGTCATTTAAGATCTTTTCCCTGTCAGTTCTCATGCAATCAATTTTTTATTTCTCAATTTTGGTCTGACACCAGTCATCTAGCCTACTAGAAATAAAAATAGATAATACCATCATTAAATGCCACCAAAAAGTCATAAAATTAGGAAGAAATCCGAGATATTTTTATACTTAAACACCAATAACTATTACCCACAAATTTCCATTCCATATCAACTCATGTTTTGGAGAGGAGAAAGAGGAATGCCCATCCTGATGCCTTTTTATTGAATTAGCTTGTTTTTATTGAATTAGTTTGTTTTAATCAAAACGATAAGTGCATATGACCACAAAGGCAGGACTACCTCCCCCACAGTAAACTTGCACTGTCCAAAATGGTAGCCACTATCCACACATGTCTTTTAAACATGTAAAATGTGTCTAGGGCCACCAAGGAATTGAAATCTTAAATTTATTGTTTTTATTAATTTAAATGTAAAATGATACTCTTTGTATTAGCAGAATATCTTTTAATTTTTTGAAACAACTTGGGTATGGGAATTCACTTTATCTGTAAAATATTATGATTATAAAGAGAATTTAAATTTAGAAATCTGTATCTTCAAATGAAAATTTAGTGACTAAATATAAAATATACTACTTCAAAGAACAGTAAAAACTAATGTAAATTTATTAACGTTTTAATTATTGATCTATTATATACAATATTACTAGGCTTTGGGTATATTATTTTAAATAAAATATATTATTAAAATTAATGTCACAGGCTTCTTTTGATTTTTTTTAATGCACTTTTGGAGAATTTTAAATTACATATGTCTAACATTATATTGCTATTGTACAGCTAATAAAGTGTAATACTGACAAGTGGCAAAATATCTAAGATGGACCAGTGAAGTGGTTTAGAAAACTTCTATAGTATGAGGAAAAAGCAAAACACCAAACTGGACTGCATTCAAATCTTAACTCTGAGACTGACCATCCAAAAGGAACTGAGCATGCCATTCAGCTTTCTCAGCCTATATACAAACCATTTTCCTAGCATAAACAAAATAATTGTGAAATGTTTGATGTAGGAACTGTTTACAATAAACTGTTTATGTAAACAGTTGGATAAACTATTACTTTTCAACAGATAGAAGAAATGTCAAACAACTATTAAGAATTAGTGTCTATGTTTTTCTGAAAAAGGGTTATATTCCAGGAAGGACCTTTCCTTCCCATGATACTTGTGCAAATTTGTTGTTTCCCTACACTTAACAGATGATATGACTCAATGTCATTAAAATGTTTAGCAAATTGAAGTATTGCTTCCATTTTTGCTTTAAAGTGGCAGCAATCAAACTCAGTTCCAGATATACCATCATAATTTTTATGAAACGAAAAAGAGATTTATGATATCAGGCACTTATGTGGAATGCAGAAGAAAGTGTGAGATACAGAAAGGCAGGGCATATTTTTAATTTATTTAGATTATGTGTGCATTTTTATGTGTGTGTTCCTGTGTGTACTCCACTATATCTGACTTGTCACCAAAAAAATTTGAAATGCAGTTACACAGCATCTAATTAACTTGTTGGTTTCCATTCACCATAATTAATTTTAGATAAGTTTTATGTTAGCTTATACTATGTCATAGAGCTGAAATCTAAAATTTAGTTGTGGCTTTCAAAGAAGTCTGTTCTTAGATTTTAAAACAAATAGCACCTAATAATTAACATTAATCAGTTTCTATTTAAATAAACATTTTATTTTTATTTTTAATTAATTTGTCAGTTGTTTATATATTCCTATAACTTAGGGGTGATTTCATATGTGTGCATGCTTCACTCATCCTCCACCAGTACTCTCATGCCAGTGACTACTCCCTTCCAGCCCTCTGCCCTCCTCCAATATCTACCATGTAACAAGTCATATCTGTCTCCCACTGGAAAAACCTCATGTTCACTAACTCACACCACTGGGGACTTTCTAGGAAACAAAGTAAAAATAATAGACCAGCAGTCTGTCCTATGATTATTAATGAAAAATTTTAGCTTGTTTATTTAATTATAAGTATGTACTTGATGGATTCTTTCATTAAATTGACAGGGAAAAAATATTACTCTCTATGTGTTCATTTGAAAATCACAGGTTTCATGAGAGTTTTGCTGGATAGATAGATGTAAGGAAGAAAGAATGCCCTGAGCTAAGAGTTACTAATAAAATTAATTTAATCTTTGAAACTAGTTTTCTCAACCAATTAATTAAAAATTTAGGTGACACATTACTATGGTCAGTGTAAATTCATCAGTTGTAACAAAGATACCTCTCTGGTGGGGGATGTTGATAATGGGGAAGGCAATCCAATTGTGAGGGTAGAGGACATTTGGGAAATAACTGCATTTCCCCTCAATTTTACTATTAATTTTAAACAGCTCTAAAAATAGCCCTTATAAAAATAGGTATCATTTTTTGAAAATATCAATTGTGTATTTAACAATATAAAATCATACTTTTTAGCATAAAAAATAGCAATTAATTAAATCATCCTCAAATAAAAATGTAGTCTTAACATGTGCCAAGCACTGCTCTAGGATATGAAATTTAAAGAAAAATAATACCTGTAAATCTAAAGCAGGAAATAAAAGGTTGGTTTTATTTAATTCATCTGAACTAATCAAAACTTTAAAAATCATTGAATCATGGGGAAAAAGCAATGTAGTTCCCATTTTAAATGTTTTCTTCCGAAGAAAAAGAAATGACAAAAGGCCGCCTTTTCTGATGCCTCAAGATTTTTCAACATGTTTTATACTTTTTGCTTAGAAAATGTGCTTTCCAGTACACAGTAAGATGTCTTCAGTGCTGCTGTCTTTTGTTTAGGAGTCAAATAAGAAGGGTATGGAGAGGAAGAATGAGATCAGATAATAGGGAAAAGAAAGAACTACATGAAGTAAATCACAGCAAAGTTTTGTACAACATCATTCTCATATTGAATGAAAACACTGGAACCACAATTAGCCATGATCTAGGACAAGCTTCTGAGAAACCCCCAGATATGAAACACCAGCCACCTTAGGCACATAATTTGTGAGAGCTAGCAGTAAAATGAAATAGTGAAAAAAATGCTCTTAATAAGCTAATGGGCTGGCTGAAAGTCTTGATAAGTGAGCATTAAAAACCTGTCACCTGTTGGTCCTCTGGGTGATGCAGATCTATGAGGGCACTTTGCATCTGGCAAGATGAAACAACTTTCCTCACACCACTACCAGCCTGGACTGACCATTTCATACGTTTAATGTAACATATTATTTTGGCTCATAAAATAATCCAGTATTTTAACCTGGACAAGTGTAAATGATAATTCAGGAAAACTAGACCACTTAGGCACAAATGTTTCTAAAGAGAGCTGTAGGAATTTCTGTAACGAATGAAAGAACTGATCAAATATTGTAGCATTGTTCACATTAAACCCATTTGTCAGATCACCCAAGTCCTACTTACCCCCAACATCTGGTGGATGTAATAATATTCTGGTCCTTGGTTATACAGCAGGAAGGTTTGCCAGAAAAGCAAGACATTCAATGAGAGCCAGATAAACTAAATCATGCAAAAGAAGAGAAAAAGAGAACAAGTATTACCTGATGAATGGAAACCTCAAGTACATTCCTGGTAGACTATAAAGTGTTTTTCAATAATGAAACCTCGATTCGTAATCGCAGAAAACATTCTCAATTAACCAGCAAGCTGAAAACCACTCAGAGGAAAACAAATCTCAGCTCCTGCACCTGAGATTAAGTGTTTGGGTTGCAAACAAGTCTCAAAGGATCTGCAAGTATCCCCTGGGGTACAAAATGAGACTAAGACATTAGTGACATCACTAGGTGCCATGAGTTGTGTTGTTAAAATGCAACATCCAACAGACACGATCTGGGAAAAGAGCAAAGAGGGAAGGGGGAGGGGGCCATGTTAAAGGGTCAAGAAACAACTTTGTTCACTAAAAGTGATCTTTTCTCCCTCCCCGTTCGCTTTCCAACCAGCATGCAGGAATGGTCTCTTGCAGTTAGAGCTGGGTGGGGAGGGAGAATATCTCCAGATATGATCAGCGGAAAGTTTTGTTTGTAGAAAATGTTCGATTCAGAAGCAAAACTTTCAGCTTCCCACCCGCGCACGCTCAGAGAATGAATCAAAATCGCGGCAGTAGAGACAAAACTCTGGGAGAGGTTGCCCGCCATCCTACCAGGCAGAGGTGTTTAACCCCTTCGTTGGCCAGCCAGCTCCTCCAGGACACAGCCATGCCGCTGCCCCTCCGCACTCGCTCTCCGCCACCGCCCTGGCAGGCGCAGCGGCGGTCTGAGCAGCAGCGGCCACGGCGCGGCCAGCGCAGGGGGGAGAGGCGGGGGGGGGG
>PVIJ01013905.1:0-43162 GCA_004024925.1 Scalopus aquaticus
GATGGTTCAACATCCGAAAATCAATCAATGTAATCCAACACATCAACAAAAAGAAAAATAAAGACCATATGATAATATCAATAGACGCTGAGAAAGCATTTGACAAAGTGCAACACCCATTTATGATAAAAGCCCTTGAAATCCTTGGGATAGAAGGAACATACCTCAACATAATAAAAGCCATATACGACAAACCCACAGCCAATATTATCCTCAACGGTGAGAAGCTGAAGGCCTTTCCCCTAAGATCAGGAACAAGGCAAGGATGTCCACTCTCACCATTTCTTTTCAATATAATACTGGAAGTCCTAGCCAGAGCAATTAGACAAGAAAAAGACATTCAAGGTATTCAAATAGGAAAAGAAGAAATTAAACTGTGTTTATTTGCAGACGATATGATAATATCTATATACAAAACCCTAAAAACTCCATAGAAAAACTACTCAAAATAATAGACCAGTTCAGTACAGTAGCAGTATACAAAATCAATGCACAAAAATCAGTAGCCTTCTTATATGCAAACACCCAATCTGAAGAAGAAGAAATTAAGAAATCCATCTTCAAAATCGAAACCAAAAGATTCAAATATCTGGGAATAAATCTAACAATAGATATGATTGAAGCATTGAGGCCACTAGAAGTGAGGGGGTGAGGACAAAGTGGAGAAGGTGTCCAATGGTATACAATAAAGGGATATGAGTGCTCTGGGGTTGGTGGGGTGTGGTAACACACATTTGAGGAGGTGTGAATCTATTCCTCTAAATCATATACAGTGATACAGTCTATAGTAAACCAATGTTACCTCAAATAAATAAAAATTATTTTAAAAACCACTGCATAGACATTCTTTTCAAGTGTATATATAAAATTTGCAAGAACAGACCATTTGGTGGGGCAGTCAATTTTCAATAAAACCACAAAAATTGAAATCATACCAAGTAGTCTTTCTGACCATAATGTCATGAATCTAGAAATCAACTATTAAAAAAAAAGGAAAATCCATAAACATAATAATATGCTGCTTAATGGCCATTGTATTAAATAGGAAACTAAAGCAAAAATCAAAAACACCTCAAAACTAATGAAAATGAGGATACAACCCATCAGAATTTATGGGTTGCAGCAACAGTTGTATAAAGAGGGAAGATAATTGCAGTACAGGCCCACATTAAGAAAGGAAAATGCCAAGAAACAACTTGCTATTCATAAAGCAACTTGAAAAAGAGAATAAACAGAGCCTCCCTGGTGGCGTAGGGGGTTAAGTGCTTTCACTGCCACCACTGGAGATGGCCTGAGTTCCATCCCTGGCCAGGGAGCTAACCCACATATGGTACAGCAGACCTCTCCTGTCTCACCCACTGTACCCCTCAGCAGTGTACTTCCATAGATCTGCCTGTTCTGCTCCCCACTCTGTCTCTGGTGACTCCTCTCACCCTTTGCCCCTCTGGCCTACACCCCAGTTCTTCTACACAAAACAAGTAAATAAAATCTTACAAAGAAAAACCCTTAAATTTAGTAGCAGGAAGGAAATAATAAAAATAAGAGTGAAAATAAATGAAATAGAAGCCAAAAAGACTATACAGAAGATCAGTGAAACTAAGAGTTAGTTCTTTAAGAAAAAATTGACAGTCCTCCGGCTAGGCTAACAAAGAAGTGAGAAAATATTAGTAAAAAGAATTAGAAATAAAAGAGGAAAAATTACCACAGATGGCACAGAAACAAGGAACCATAACAGATTATTTTGAGCAACTATACATCAATATATTTTATAATCTTGAAGAAATTAAGAGTTTTCTAGATTCTAGAAATCTAGAACAATATAGTTTACCAAGACTAAACCCAGAAATAAAAAAGTTGAACAAACATGGAAATTGACACAGAAATAAAAATCTCTCTCAGAACAAAAGCCAGATGACTTCCCAAGCAAATTCTTCAAACCTTTAAAGATGAACTTATGCCCATCTTGTTCAAATTATTTTTAATAATCCAAGAAGGAATGCTTCCTAATACATTGTACAATTGTCAACATTATCCTAATACTGAAACTAGATAAAGATACTGAATCCATTTACTAATACTGAAACCACTAGAAAACTACAGACCAATATCTTTGATGAATACTCATGCAAAAATTTTCAACAAAAAAAACTAGCAAATCAAATGCAACAATTCATTACAAGAATCATCATGATTATCATTTCAAGTGGGATATATCCCAAGCAAGCGAAGATAGTTTAATATACATAAATCACTCAATGTATTACATCGTATCAACAAAAGATAAAAATCATGACAATATCAGGGCCTCCCTGGTGGTGCCTGAGTTGAGTGTTGCGCTGTGAAGCTGTCCGCAGCAGCTATGCAGGTTTGACGCCCAGCCGAGGACATTCCCAAATGGCGCAGCAGACCTCTCCTGCTTCACCCGCTGCTCCCCTCAGCAGTGTGTTTCTGTTGATCTGCCTGTTCTGCTCTCCGCTCTGTCTCTGGTGAGCCCTCTCACCACACCACACCAATGGTCTGTACCCAAGCTTTTATGCAAAAATAAAAAATCTTTTTTAAAAAATCATGACAATATCAATAGATGAAGAGAAATCATTTCATACGATTCAATACCCATTTATGATAAGAATTCTAAACAAGATGGGAGTTCAAGGAACCTATCTCAACATAATAAAAGCCATATATTACAACCTTACAATCACTATAATACTTGATGAAAAACTGGAAGCTTTCCCTTTACTATCAGGAACAAGACAAAGATGTGGTTTTAGCTAGAGTAGTCAAACAAAAATAGTAAATAAAGGAATACAGGCTGAAGAAGACATGAAACTATCATTATTTACAGAGGATATGATACTACATTTAGAAAACCCTACAGATGACACAAAAAGCTATTATAAATGATAAATACAGCAACACAGCAAATCAACATACAAAAATCCATTGCATTTTTATACACAAATAAAGAATGAGGAGAAAAAGAAATTAAGAAAATAATTCCATTCACAATCATTTCAAAAAGAATTAAATACTTACCACGGAGGTGAATGACTTATACATTGAGAACTGAAAAAATTTGTAAAGGATTTAGATGATATAAGGAGATGGAAAGCAATTCCATGCTCGAGATACAGAGAATCAATATAGTCAAAATGAATATTCTATCAAAAGCAATATATAAACTATAAGACATCCCATCAAATGGAAGAAAATATTTACATATTACACAACTGACAAGGGTTATATCCAATCTATAAAAAATGTCTACAATTTTGATACAGGGCAACAGGGGGCACTAAAACTGGCCAAGGACACTGCCCAAATAGTCTACTGGTCACTGTCTGAGTTCTTCACCCATTCACAACTGCAAGACTACTCAGGCTCAGGAACAACAACGATGGGATTTATATAACAAACCAGGGAAAAACAAAGAGTTACTGAGGTCAGAATGGTCATTTACCTCACCCGAAGCAGTATCCAGTCTTTTAAAGCCCCAAATAAAAAGCAGCTAAAATGACGTCTTCCCACCACTGAGAGCAGAGCTCCTCTCCTGAACAATAGGCCAATTGCCCAAGATGGCTTCTTCCTGCCTCTGCTGACCTGAAGCAAGCGGCAGCCAGACTGTTGGCCAGGTTCCAACTCACAAAGTCAACAGAAGCCACCATAGGAGATGCACCCAGAGCTGCCAAGATGCCTCAACGCAGGACCAGACCAGCAACACTCAAAACAACAGCTGCAGCAGCCCAACAAATGGCCGCACTCACAGCTCAGTGAGGCAGCGGGCTCTGGGTCTTTGCCTTCTCTCCTCAGCTGTAACAGCAGCAAAATCAGGTACAGTTTCAGCCGCTCAGCTACTTGCAAGCCTCTGAACTTTTCCTCTCTGAGGTTGGCTGCTGGAGCCTCCACCATCAGAGGACAACAGCCTTCTGGAATATCAGCACTGTGGGGGCCAAAATCTGCTGACCCCAAATACTGAAAATCCAAAAACACTAAGCCCTGAAGACTGAATGAATCTATGCCCACTTCTGCAGTCTCTTATATTTCTTCTCAGTCCCTCCACCCCAAAATGTGATACTTCATAGCATTTTCCCTGGGGCTATCTATCCCCACCAGCAACCCCCTCCAGGTGGCACCACCTGTAAATCAGTCTATGGCTTCAGCTACCGGTTTCAATTTAACAATTAAAAAACCAAACAACTCAATCCATAAATAGGCAGCAGATAGGACCAGACAATTCATCAAACGGAATGTCCAGAAGCACAACAGACACATGGAAAATGTTCATCAAAGACTTTAATAAGGGAAATGCATATCAAAAACACAATGAGAATGGAACATACTAAAAAGACACCCAACAAATGCTGGAGAAAATACAAAGAAAGAGGAACCTTATATACACTGTCGGTGGTAAAATGGTACAGCCATTTTGGAAAGCCATCTTAAAAAACTAAACATGGAAATACCATATTACCCAGTAATATCACTCTTGGGCATCTGTCCAAAGAATATGTAACCATCAACTAAAAAGTATGTTCTACAATGTTTATTGCAGCATTATTTATAATAACTAAGACATGGATTCAACCTAAGTGCCCACTGATAAAGGACTGAATCAAGAAGATGTAGTATATCCACAACAAAAGGTAAAGATAGGGCCTCCCTGGTGGTGCAGCAGTTGAGCACTGCGCTGTGGAGCTGTCAGCAGTGCGCGATGCGGGTTCGACGCCCAGCCAGGGAGAATCCCACATGGTGCGGCAGACCTCTCCTGCCTTGCCCGCTGCTCCCCTCAGCAGTGTATTTCTGATCTGCCTGTTCTGCTCCCCACTCTGTCTCTGGTGAACCCTCTCGCCACCCCACGCCTCTGGCCTGTACCCTAGCTTGTATGTATAAATAAATAAATCTTTTTAAAAAAAGGTAAAGATAAAATGTTAACATCTACAGTAAAATGGAAGGAGTTTGAGGGAATTAGTAAAGCTACACAGTATGACAAAGACAAATATTAAATATTACATAGTGGGCATTTTGACAAAGCAAAATACTTAGAACACTAGCAGACATTAATAAAGGAAACGGAGTATCTGAGGTTAAGAGGGAGTGGGTCAAAGGAATGTAAAGAATGGTGATAGAGGGGAAAAAAACCAGTGAGATGCCACTTAACACTCACATTGAATAGAATGGCCAAATCCAGAACACTGACACACCAAATGTTGCTGAGGATGTGAAGCAACAGGAATTCATTGCTAGAGGGGATGCAAAATGGTACAAACTCTAGAAAACAGTTTAAAAGTTTCTTACAAAACTATACATACTCTTGCCATATGATTCAGCAATCAGAATCCTTAGTATTTACAAATGAGTTAAAAACTTGTATCTACTCATCTATGAATATAGATGTTCATAGCATTTTTATTCATAATTTCCCAAACTTGTAAGCACCCAAGACATCCTTCAGTTGGTGAATGGATATGTAAAGTGATACATCAAGACAATGGAACATTACTCAGCACTTAAAAATATGAACTATCAAGCTGTAGAAGACATGGGGGAATCTTGAATGCATATTACTATGTCAAAATTGTATGTGAAAAGGCCACATATTGTATGATTCCAACTATATGGTAATCTGGAAAAGGGAAAACTGTGGAGACAGAAAAGATCAGAGATTACTGGGGTTAGTGGGGAGGGATAATGAATAAGCAAAGCACAGAGGATTTTTAGGGCAATGAAACAATTCTGTAGGATACTAGAATGACAGACATGCCATTATATATCTGCTAAAATCCATATAACATATAACAGTAACAGTGAACCCCATTGTGAACTATGGACTTTAGGTGATAACATGTTCATCAGTATCAATGGTAACAAATATACCACTCTGTGGGGGTTGTTGATTGTGAGGGAGGCTGTGGGGGGGGGGAGCAGGGATTGTATGGGAATGCTCAATACTTTCTGCTTAATTCTGTGGTCAACCTAAAACTGCTCTAAAAAATAGTGGGTTTTTTTAGATTTTTTAAAAATAAAGGGCAGCAGAACTCTCCTGTCTCACCCACTGCTTCTCTTAACAGTGTATTTCAATAAATTATCATGTTCTGTTCTCAAAAAAAGCAATAGTAATATAATAAAATAGTTTATTCTAAAAAAAATCAATTGGCCATAAATTTAAATTTGTCATAAATTTTAAAAAATATCTGACCATAATTCTGGACTCTCAATTCCATTGTCTTTTTCAGAAATACTGTCTTAATTACTTTAGCTTATAGCCAGTTTAGAAATCAAGAAGTATGTCTTCTGATTTTGTTCTTTTTTGAAATTGTTTTGGCTAATCCATTTCCTTATGAATTTGAGGATCAATTTTGCAAAACAGGTAGTTGGAATTTTCATGAACATTGCACTCAATTACCAAATTTACAATATTAAGTCTGTGAATTCATAAACAAGTCTTTTCACTTATTTAGGTCTTTAATTTCTTTCAATTATGTTTAGTAGTCCTCAGTGTACAAAACTTGTATTTCTTTTGTTAACTTTATTCTAAGTATCTTTCTTTCCAGCCTTACTGAGATATAATTGGCATATTATTTTAAGTATCTTTGTAAGTAAATTTATTCTTTTTGATGCCATGCAAACAGAATTGTTTTCTTAATTGTTTCATTTCATTCTGGGTAAATCATTGCTAGTATAGAGAAAAATAATTGATTTTTAAATGTTTGTTTAGCTCTACTGAGGTATAATTGACAAATAAAATCGTAAAGTTTTTAAAGTGTACATTGTGATGATTTGATACATGCATAAATTGTAAAAGGTTTCTTCCTGTCTAATTAACACATCTGTCACCTCACGTATTTCTTTTTTATTTTAATTTTTGTTAGTGAGAACATTTACATTCTATTCTTACCAAATTTCAGTTATATGATAAAATGTTATCAAGTATAGTAAAGATGCTACACACTAGATTCTTTGATTTTTATATATTGACCTTATATCCTGCACCTTTGTTGAACTTACTAATTCTAGTGTTTGTGTAAATTCCCTAGGACTTTCTGTCCAATCAGGTCATGTCATCCTGACTAGAGATAGTTTCACTTCTTCCTATGCTATCTATACTCTTCTTATTTCATTTTTTCGCCTAATTGTCCTGGCTAGACCCTCCAGTAAAATATTGAATGCAGGTATACATCCTTATGTTGGTTTTGACTGAAAGAGAAAACATCTAGTCTTGTACCATTGAGTATGTTATCAGTGTTTTTTTCATAAATGGTCTCTATCAAGTTGAAGACATTCGCTTCTATTCCTAGCATGTTTAGTGCTTTTTCTGTGTCTATTGAGATGGCACGGATTCATCACCTTTGGGATTTGGGTCTTTTATTCTATTTGAATAAAGTATTATGGTGGTTGATTTTCCTGTGCTAAATCAACCTTGCATTCCTGGGATAAATCCCACTTTATACACCCACTTTATAAATCCACTTTATACATTTTATATTTCCTAGTATTTTGTTGGTGCTATAGTCATAAGGGATATTGATCCATAGTTCTCTTTTCTTGCAATGTCACTATGTTTAGTGTCAGGGTGATAAACCCGGATTTCCCCTTTTCCTTCTCCTTCTTGTACTTTAGCTTCACTGCATCTTCGGGAAATTCTGTGTAATTGCCTTGCCCACTAGTGTCCCAGAATTCCCTGAAAACTTATAATTCACTGTCAATCATGCTTGGCCACAATCGTAAATGTCAGTGCCTGTGAAAAGGGGTGTGTGGTGAGAGCAACCTGAGGACATACAATGTTAGTGCTCTGAAAACTGGACACCAACTCTCAGCTTCTTGTTGGTCAGGCATGGGGGTGGGGGTTGGGAGGGTCCTGTCACAAAATGACTGGACCTAATCATTTGAAATGCATTTTTCAAAGATTTATTTATTTATGTATACAAGCTAGGGTACAGGCCAGAGGCATGAGGCAGAGAGAGGGTTCACCAGAGATAGAGTGGGAAGCAGAACAGGCAGACTGACGGAAATACACTGCTGAGGGGAGCAGCGGGAGAGGCAGGAGAGGTCTGCTGCACCATGTGGGAATCTCCCTGGCCCTGGTTCGAACTCACGTCACCACTGCCAACAGCTCCACAGAGCAGCGCTTAACCGCTGTGCCACCAGGGAGGCCCGAAATGCATTTTTCTATATTTTTAAGGGGCCATTTCAGAACAAGGAACATCTGCTCAGTTATGTTTTGGTAATATGAAAGTAGATTAAGGGAGATGTCATCTTCTTACAGGAAGGGAGAGTCCATCTAAAAAGTTCCTCTAGATAATATCAGCCAAATATCAGAAGGGACCACAGAAGCTGGCTAAGCTTGTCTGGGAGTCACCATCCTGTCACCAGTCCATTAAGTCAGACAGACTGCAGGTGACCCTAAAATTCCATTCCATGAATCACGTATAAACCTGGAAATATGTTTAAAGATGTAGGTAGAGAGAATATCTACCTTGGATTTGCCTTGCTTGTATAGACTGCCATCATTTTGCTCAGAACACTCTATGCTATGAAAAAGCTCCACCAACTTTTTTACCTTCAAAGAAATGGGAAGTGCAGAAGGACAAAGATGCCTTCGCCCCAGGAATACATATAACTGTGGAAATTTGCGATGGTCATATAACACCCATGGTGTAGGAACTGGCCAGGTAAAGGCACTCAGGACACAGTACCTTTAACAAGTGGGAAGCTGTTTTGGGGTTCCCTATTGTACTAAAGACCTGACTAGGAGAGGCTGCCATCAGTATTGAGGGCCCCTAGGGGTGCCCAAAGTTGGAGGTATGTAGGTTGTCTCCAGGAGTCTGCCTGTCTCCTTGCAGGACAGTGCAGCTCAAGGCTCACAACAGCTAGCACGAGTTCTGCCCAGTCACAGCGCACTCTCCAAAGCAGTGCACTCCTCACTAAGGAGGGTTTCGGGATTGTCCAAGACCCTCACTCAGACCTATAACCTCATGTTACCAGAGGCTTGCCCAAAGCCAGCAGGTCCCACACCACCCACACCCCCAGGGATGCGGGAATCAAGGAAGGTGTCTGCAGAGCCGCCAGGCCTGGACCTTAACTTCCTCCACCTCCTGGGTTAATCACTTACCTGTTGGTCTGGACTTCCTCATCTGGGAACCAGACCTGGTTTCCCAGTACCCTGTTAAGCCCGGGTCTTGATCGGGTAGGGTGGGCTCTCCGGTGTGCGCGTTACAGAGCGACGCTGAGCCCAGCACTAGATCCGGCGCTGGGGGTGGGGGCGGGCTCTACGCTCGGGCTGCCGTGGTGGCGGCGGCGGCGGCGCCAGCGGCGGCGGCGGCGGGCGGAGCTGGCACAGGACGCAGAGTAGCAGCAGCGACAGCAGGTGGGTCGCAGCAAGTCCAGCAGAGCCGCGTATTCAGGCCCCAGAAGAGGTGAAGATTCGGGTACCTGGGGATCGGGGCTTAACGGGACTGACTCTGGCAGCAGTGGCGGCAGGGCAGGGCGCTGGGGGCCTTGGCTTGGGGGCGCAGGGTGGAGATCCTCTCCCTCCCGGCCCACTGCGCTGATACCCTACTCTGACAGGGCGGGGAGAATGGGTCACTGCCTCTGTCTGAGGCCAGATGGCCGTCTGAGCCACGCCCAGGGCCGCAGAGCCTCTCCTGTTCCGGGTCCTGGAGGCCTGGCTCAGCTCCCGGGAAGCCCCAGGTTTCCACCTTGCCCTTGATCCCATACCTCAGAGTGGTTTTCAGGGGCTCCCTGGGGCTGCCTCATCCTCACCCTCAGAGCCCCCCCCCCCAAAAAAAAAAAAACCCTAAGCAGTGCTCCATCTGTTCCCTGCCTGGTAGGCAGCTGGGATCTCCAAGCTTCCCTGTGACTTCCTGCAGGGGTACTGCCCATCCCAGTCCTCGGGTTCCCAAGACAGGGACAGAGCAAGGATTGAAGGCTGGTCAGGACCTGGATGAACAGTCTGTTTTCCCCCTCTGACCCTGGTAGGTGCTGAGGGCTGGCTTGGTGTTCTTCTCAGCTGCCCACATGGCCCCAGGGTTGCCCAGCATGAGCAGACTGAGACACTTCTGCCAAAAGCTGAACCGGCTGAAACCACTGGAGGAGTCCACCATGGAGACGTCGCTTAGGCGCTGCCTGTCCACACTGGACCTGACTTTGCTGGGCGTGGGTGGCATGGTGGGCTCAGGCCTGTATGTGCTGACTGGCACCGTAGCCAAGGAGATGGCCGGCCCTGCTGTGCTTGTGTCCTTCGCTGTGGCTGCTGTAGCCTCCCTCCTGGCAGCGCTGTGTTATGCAGAGTTCGGGGCTCGTGTGCCCCGCACAGGCTCTGCTTATCTGTTCACCTATGTGTCCATGGGAGAGCTGTGGGCTTTCCTCATCGGCTGGAACGTGCTCCTAGAGTACCTCATTGGTGGTGCCGCTGTGGCCCGAGCCTGGAGTGGCTATCTGGATGCTATCTTCAGTCACCGCATCCGAAACTTCACTGAGGTCCACGTGGGCATCTGGCAGGTGCCATTCCTGGCTCACTACCCAGACTTTCTGGCTGCTGGCATCCTACTTTTGGCCTCTGCCTTCGTCTCCTGTGGAGCCCGTGTCTCCTCCTGGCTCAACCACACCTTCTCTGCCATCAGCCTGGTCGTCATCCTCTTCATCATCATCCTAGGATTCGTCCTAGCCCACCCACATAACTGGAGCTCTGAAGAGGGCGGCTTTGCTCCCTTCGGCTTTTCTGGCATCATGGCTGGCACCGCCACCTGCTTCTATGCCTTTGTGGGCTTTGATGTCATCGCTGCCTCCAGCGAAGAGGCCCGGAACCCTCAGCGGGCCGTCCCTATGGCCATTGCCATCTCACTTGGCCTGGCAGCTGGTGCCTACATCCTTGTCTCCACTGTGCTCACCCTCATGGTGCCCTGGCACAGCCTGGACCCTGACTCAGCACTGGCGGATGCCTTCTACCGGCGGGGCTACAGCTGGGCTGGTTTCATTGTGGCAGCTGGCTCCATTTGCGGTAAGGGCCTTCTGAGCAAGGTGGGAGGGAACAGAGCAATGGGGTCCCGCCCTAAGCCTCCAGGGGACACATCTCCATCTGGGTCTCAGTTTTAGCAGTTGCATAAGTGGCCCCAGAAGTTACTAATTATTAGGCTATTGACCCAGGTTTGTTGGGAGGGACCTACTCACCTCAGCCCCACACTGTACATAGACTGTCAGTTCTACACCTGTGTTTCCAGGTCCTTTCCTGGACAGAGGCCCTCAGCCTTCATCAGATACTTCAGTGGGCCTGTCACCTAAACTAGGGTGTCCCATTCTTGATTGGGAGGTGACAATCCAGGACCCTGCAGCTCACTCTTGAAAGCCCAAACTCATATCCATGTTTGTTCCCAGACAAACCTCTCCCGCCCCCAGTATTGACCCCCATAGGCCTGTTACCATGCTTACCAGTCCCCCACCCTCTGCCACAGCCATGAACACTGTCCTGCTCAGCAACCTCTTCTCCCTGCCACGCATCGTCTATGCCATGGCGTCCGATGGGCTCTTCTTCCAGGTGTTTGCCCGCGTGCAACCCCAGACCCAGGTGCCCGTGGTGGGCATCCTGGTGTTTGGGGTCCTCATGGCTTTCCTGGCACTGCTGCTGGATCTTGAGGCGCTGGTCCAGTTCCTGTCCATTGGCACACTCCTGGCCTACACCTTCGTGGCTGCCAGTATTATCGTGCTACGCTTCCGGAAGGAGCCCCCATCCAGTTCTCCAGACCCATCCAGCCCTGGTCCTATTGCCAAAGAGTACAACTCCTTCTCAGACCGCATACAGCTGGTGGGCATGGAGCAGGCCTTGGCCCCTGAGCCCGGGCAACTAAGGCCAGCCTTGAGGCCGTACCTGGGCTTCCTGGGTGCCTGCAGCCCTGGAGCCGCTGTGTCTTGGGCACTGGGCATCCTGGTAGCCTCAGCCATCACCCTGGGATGTGTGCTAGTCTTCGGACACTCGACCCTCCACCTGCCATACTGGGGTTACACCCTAATGCTGCTGCTCAGCACTGTTGTGTTTCTGCTCAGTCTCCTCGTCCTAGGGGCCCACCAGCAACAGCGCCGGCAGGACACCTTCCAGGTACCACCCCTCGCCAACATCCACTTGCTTTCAGTCCAGTCGCTCCCTTTGCCCCTTTCTTCTCTACCAAAGCAGAGGGAACAGGGGCTCACAGGGCGGGGGAGGCCAGTATACCCACTTTCCTCTTTCTGCATGGCATGGCAAGTGGGCATTTGTCTCCAGAATCTCCAAAGGTTCTGTGGACCCCTGAGAAATCAGACCCTGGGCTCAGAGACCTTCTCTGCTGCCCAACCCAGCCCTACCCTTGCCCCTCAGATCCCCATGGTGCCCTTGACTCCAGCCCTCAGCATCCTCCTCAACATCTGTCTCATGCTGAAGCTGAGCTACCTGACCTGGCTGCGCTTCTCCATCTGGCTGCTGCTTGGTGAGTGGGGGTCGGGCTAAGACTCCAGCTGGGCTTTGGAAGGAGGGCAAGGAGGGCGCGCATGGTTGGGACCTGCCCCTCAGGCTAGTATCGCCCCTATAGGACTTGCGGTCTATTTTGGCTATGGCATCTGGCACAGCAAAGAGAACCAGCGGGAGCTGCCGGGGCTGACCGCCACACGCTACGTGGTGTTCCCCAGCGGCAGCCTGGAGGAGATGGCGCAGGCTGTGCAGCCCTGCAGCCAGGCCCCGGCCCAGGAACCTGAACTCATGGCACAGCCTGCCGGTCCGTGAAGCCAGCTGGGGACCTGTCCACTCTTGCCCTGCCACCCCTATTCTCTCCGGAGGCTGGAGGGGCTGGGAGCCTTTTCTCTCTGTGACAGCTTGGGTTTGTAGGCCTGTCCATGCTGGGGGTCCTCAGGACCTTAGGACCTTGGCCAACACATGGTGATCTCTTTGTCCAGCATCTTCCAGCTTATCACCGACTCCAGCTACCTGGGCAGGTGGGGTGGGCTGGGGAGGGAAGAGGCCTCCAACCCCAGGGATCCACAATAATAACTGCTTGGCCTGCCATGAGGCCTGTTGCTGTGTCCATTCTCGCATTCTTTGCAGCATTGAGTCTTCACCTGCTCACAGAACTAAGTGACTGTCCCCTGTCTATAGTAAATACATCAAGATTCTGCAAGGGGGTCGCACCAGTCCTGAGACAGCCCTGGGCCTGGGACCTCAGGTCTTGCCCTCAGGTCAGTCCCATCCTTTGTCAGCTCAGAAGGGACAGACACAGACACAGGCACAGAGGAGTCCATGACAGGGACAAGGGCAGGCTCACACCCACATGTCCCCTGGGGGGTGGATCCAGGGAGCAGAGCCTGGGCCCCAAGAAGGCTGTCAAGAAAAGCAGTGGAGTTCTGGGTTCCCTTGGTTTCCCAGGGCTCTCAGAGAGCACACCGTGTGCCTGAAGCCTGCCCAGGGATATAGCATCACGTGAGCACATGGCCCACATGGCTACCCTAGGGAGTACACACCCAGAATGAGGCAATGGCCTCATCCTCTCTTTGCTTACCCCTCAAGGACTTTGTAGTAAAGGCTCAGGATGGAGCACACACGTGTGCTGTGCAAGCATCCAGGCTGCTCCGAGCACCTGCCAGACAGGTGATGTTTGTGAGGCCCCAGTCCTTGGAAGGGTCTCCAGACCCACCTTGTACCCCTAACACTGTCTATGGTGGTCATGTTACTTTCACCATAGACACCTCCAATTCCTTGTTCCTGCCTGCAAGGACTACACAGGAAGCTGCTGGCTTTGGTAGGCTTTACTCCTGCATGTTCTGCGATGGCGACATCAGCTCTCACTAGGCCCTGAGAACAACCAGGTACTTGTGACCCTGCTCCTCAGGGCCATGCTTCTTACCCCAGCCCTTCTGAGCCCACCTCCTCATGGATGCTGCTCTGAGGAGAGAGGCAGGAGGGGCCCCAAGGCTTTGCTGAGGCTCCAGGGGCCAGATGATTCCAGATGCTATCACAACCTGTGCCCCACCCTGGACCTCTTCAGTCTGGCCCATGTTCCTCCACCAGCAAGCTGCCAGCACGCTCTGGCCACCAGGTGCCCATGAGAAAGCCTTTCATCTCTATGGGGTAGGTACTCCCATATCTCTGCCCCTGTCCTGGTTCTTGCAGCCCCCATCCTTCCTCTCCTGCCCGTGGGCTTGGGGCCCGGGGAAGTTCTTCATCAGGCAGGTCTCAGAACCCTGGGAGGATTCCAAAGTCAGAGCCAGACTAGCCTGCTAGGGGCCTCCGCATCCTTTGTTAAGTATATTCCTTCCTGCCTCTGGGCTCTGCCTAGAGTCATGGTCAAGGCCTCCCATGTGCAGTTGCCTCAGGGAAGCAGCTGCCAAGACATCTACTTGGGCATGATCTTGGGTGCAGTGAATTCCAGCTGTACATCCTCTTCACCCCTATGACTCCCTCGGAAGCAGGTTCCAGGGGGATGGGATGAGGGTCACCCAGGGGGCATATAAAAGACACCAGTGACCACAGCCCTCCTTCCTCTCCTCCTCATTCCAGCCTCCATAACCCAAGGCTGCCACTGGGAAGTGCCCTCACAGGTGTGGGCCAAATAGGTGCGTGTGTCCTTGCCTGGGATCCTAGGGGGCTGGGTCACCTGCTTGGAACATTTCCTGTTCCATGGATGAGGCCCAAAGTTGGATGGGACCCTGCCAGGGAGCCCAACACCAAAGCAGCTGAGACAACCCCCTAGGAGTCAGACCTCTGTCTATCTTGCCTTGGACTCTGGCTGCCCAGATCCCATTGAAAGGCAGCTGAGAGGGTGGGGTTCTACTCTCTCAATATCCCCACACTGGCGGGAAAAGGAGGACTAGAAGCCAGCCAGGGCTATAGTCTACTATAACCAGTGTCTACTGCTACTAGTTGGTGAGGAGGCTGCTACTACGACCACTGGTGATGGCCTGGGAGATTGTTTTCCGGATCTAGGCACAGCAGGACCCTCCTGGACCAGCATCCTGCAACACAGGTGCCCCAGACTCCCCCTCCTCTGTGCCCCTATTTTGCTGCAGGTCTCTACACAAAACTAACTTGTCATCCTGGAGAGGCTGGGGTCAAGGGAGGGGCAATCTACCTGGGAGATGAAGGGTAGAATTCTCTCCTTCCTTCTCTTTGGGACCTGCCATAAGGTCCCAAAGGCAGGGCTCCCACCCTTCCCAGCCCTGACCCCCAGGCAGCAGGGGACAGGAATGAACTGACGATTGGGCCCATATCTTGAGAAGGCCACCCTGGCATCACTGCTCAGCTTCTGGTAACAACAGCCAAGGGGGCAGATGCTGGGCCCCCTCTAAGACACCTGGGCAACCGAGTGTGGGGGTATTGAAGTCAGCTCTGTCTGCTCAGTGTTGACGGTCACCTTTGGGGCCTTTGCCTGCAACGAGTACAGTAAGTCAGGACTCTTGTCAGTTTCTCCAAAGTGTAGCAGAACTCAGGATCCAGGCTGGGCCACAACTCACCTCCTCATACTTGGTACTCCAGTAAAATTGGGCTTCTCCATCCACGTACAATAGCAGCAGATCACAGAAGAAGGTGATCTGGGAAAGACAGCACAAATCCGTATTCCGGCTCCCAACCAGCCTTGTTGCCACCACCCCCATCCTCACCTAGAGACTCAAGGGCAGGCACAGGGGGCACTCAGCAGGCAGGGGCACAAGCTCACAGCAGACAGAGGGGATCCACATTGGCCAGACTCACCACACCCAGCCAAGCCACTCCTGTGCCCAGAGTGATGGTTGTGGGGATGAGCCCGAACTTCCCTGCCTGAGAGAGATGTGGGCTGAGCCTCTGGGCCACCCAGGCCCCCACCTGCCCCTCTGGCCCCTCCTACCTGCCCAGTGACCACAATATCAAAACGGATCCCATAGAGCTTGAGCAGTTTCCGGGCCTCCACACCAGAGGTCTCCCACCAGTGAGTGGCTGTCCTGGAAGCGGGAGAGAGTGCTCTGGTGCCCGCTGTGCCCATCCCCATGCTGGGATGGCTCTCAGGCCTCCCTCTTACCCACCCACTGATTCCATACACCCCCAGCCCAAGCCCAAGTCTTGGGTACACTCTGCCTGCTGAGGGGACAGAAGGACAGAAAGGTCCCTCAACAAGCACCAGTGGTGAGGGTGGAAGGAGGTGGGGGGACAAGCCCAGGGCATGATCCGCTTCCCTCTAGGAACTGGGGGGCTTCCTGCAGGGGAGACTTTCAGGCTGGTTTCCCAGGGTCATGAAGGAGTGCTAGGCAGAGAGAATAGGCCAGCAAGAACACAGATGTCGGGAGCAGGGCATGGGGAGGGAGCAGTCCCACATAGTGGCAAAGGGCTGGAGAGGTCAGGGAGAGTCAGGGAGCACTGCCCAGTGGCCATCTCCAGCCCTGTGCTATGGAAGGATCGGTGGGTGAGGGGAAGAGGGGAAGTTGTGCTTGGGAGACCATAAATGCAGTGCAAGCTCCTTGAGCACATCCTGGATTGAAAACCAAAAAGACTTAGTACTATAAGGGCACAGTTGAGGAAATATAAATATTAGATTTATTCTGTCACTGTTAAATTTCTTGGGTGTGACAAGACAGCCATTAAGTGGGAAGGGTCCTCATTCTCAGAACAGCACTGGAGAAAAGACTGGGGAACCCACATGAAGGGGATATGGGTGTTCACAGTACTTATCTTTGGAATTTTCCATACATTTTTGAAACTTTTCAGTAAAACCTTAAGGAAAAAGTAAAACAGACACGTCCCTGTGCCGTGGAGGGGAGATGCTGGAGGCAGGGCGGGACTTCAGTCCTTCAGCTCCTGCTGAAGGAGGTGTGGACACAGATTGGAGGGGGAAGGGCTCCAGGGGGAGGCTAGATGGAGCCTCTGCTGGGGGCCTGGAGTACCCTCTTCTGCCCCTGGGACCCCTCCCCCAACACACGCACACAGTGGCATGTCTGGGGGGCAGGGCCTTGGTGGGGTCTGTTCTGGCTACCACAGAAGGACAGGTGTAGGGGGACCTTGGCAAGGAGCAGGAGGTGGAGGACTGGGGGCCACACCTGAAGTTGTAACTTCTCTCCAGCAGATGGAAGGAGTAGTGGGGCCAGCAGTCAGAGTTCCCGTTGTCCAGGTTGCAATCCCAGTGGATGTGGACACTCACAGCACCACCCTGCTCATGACATGTCACTGCTCCACCAACACACCAGTCAGGGACCCTCTCCCCAAGTCCTCTCAGAACTCCTCCCCGCCATGGACCCACCAGCAATGCCAGGTCCTCAAAGACTCCTCCAGCTGCAGCCACAAGGTCCCCTATTCGGAACACAGGGCAATAGGGGCTAGAGTGTGGGTCATAGCGGCAGCTCTTGAAATAGGTGTCATCCCAGATCTCTAAGGCATTGGACCTGAGAGGGGGTGGAGCCAGGGATGAGACCAGGCAGGGTAAATGGAGAGTCAGGCCAGCCAGGACCCAGACACGCTTACTTGGAAAAGTTGAACTTGCTAAAGGTGATTGCATTTTTGATGAACAGTGTAAAGTTCTTGGCCTGGACCAGCAAGGGTTTCCTATAGGAGGAAAGGAGATGAGGGGTAAGTTTGGCCCAAGCTGGGGTCCTGCCACGGAAATTGGAGGATACTTACACTGGCACTGTGCCACTCTCCACAGGGCACCAGCCCCAGATCTCACAGGTCCTGTGTGTCCCATTGAAAACTACACACTGCCCTGTTTTTATACCTGGAAAACACAAGACAAACTTCAGTCCTTCAAACCTACCCTGGGTCCAGACAGAGTGGGCAAAGAGGCTGTTGGCAAAAAGAAGAAATCAGAGACATGGGAGTCACCCAGGGTCCCATCCCACAAGCCTCCCCCCCCACTTCCTAATGGAGGCGTAGTGAGACAGAGCCCAGTTACCGTGACTGTGCGTCCCCGTCTCCCCTTCTGGACAGTCCTCATTGGTCCAGCAGTTGGCCAGGGGGATGGAGGGGTGCTGAGGTAGGTCAGAGAGCCTAGTTACCAAGGGTCCAGGGGGTATCTCCTCTCTATTACTCTGTACCACAGTCCATGAAGACATACCCTCCCTGCCTTAGCCCCCCAAGCTTCCCTGAGTTTGAAGGTGCAAATAAAAAGAAGTGGCAGAAGGGGAAGGGAGGTGGGGGTGCAGGTGCTATATTCTAAGGGAGAGTGAGACTCCTTCCCTCCTGGTAGTTCTGTCCTTGTCAGGAGCAGAAGTAATGCACAGAGACCCAACTCCTCTGGTCTAATTCAGATGACAGGTCAGGGAAGGTGAGGGGCCCCTGGCAAGGTTAAGTTCATGCAAGGTGGAGGCTCCAGGTGTCGAACAAAGGGTAGAACCCTAGAGAGAGGCGCCTGGATAGGGAAGTAGGGCTCCATAAGCTTGTTGAGGGACCACAGAGGCCCAGTGCTGCTCAACCCACCAGCTTCAGCCTGTGCCTCCACAAGACCAGCACCCTGGCTGGGGTGTCTGTGCAGGAGCTCCCAGAGTCTGGGGGATGGAGTTTTGCATGCTCGTCATATGGCCTGGCCCAGGAGGAGGACACATGGCAGATGCTTGCTGGAGGCTGTGACACTACAAAGAGCATAGTGCATGTGCTGGGAGGGACCAGACAACCAGGATCCTCAGAAGGAGCTGGCAAGGGCAATGGCTATTCTCAGGGAACTGGGCTGGCAGATCTGATGAATTGTTTCCCAGTCCTAGCAGCTTCATGGGAAGGACCAGAATCTGGGACATGGAGCAGAGAAATCACACGGATTCCAGAAAGCACAGAACCATGGCCCCAGCAAAATTTCAAGATAGTCTACAAACTGAACATTAAATAGATGTCCTGTCCGCATTTAGAACAGGAAGGACAAAGTTCATGTCTGCCGAAGTAAGCACTACTCCTGTACACATTCTTCACCTCCTGTGTAACACGATCAAAGATGTGCAACTGTGAAGCCCCCAGTAACTGCTGTGAGACCAGCCACCAGGGCTCAGGGCACAGGTAACCAGGTACCCTCGAGTCCAGCAAGTGATTAAATTTGGGATTGATTAAAGAAAAATGTCACCATGGAGGTGGGCTATGTTCCAGGCCTGTGTTCGCAGCCATAGCTGGGGAACTGTACTCATAAAAGTGGTTAAGATAATAAGTCTTATGCGTATAGTATCACAATTTTAAAAATTGGGGAAAAAATCCGTGGCTGGGGAGGAGAGCAAGTGTGCTCTGTGACAAATTTTTGAATCCCTGGGACATCCCCTGTGTAGGGAAAAGCATGAAATTTCAGGGGGACAATCCATTTCTGGATGAGAAGTGAAAAAGAATTGGGTGCAGGACTCTGGCTTGATCACAGTTGTAGTGGAATATACCCAGAGATAAGTGACCCTGAATTCAGTATAGACAAGAGTGTGTTGTATTTACCCACAAAAAAACAGGATACATTAATAGAGTCAGGGCATAGAAATGGGGAGCTGATCTTCCAACTTGCCTCATTTTATTAAAGCCCTCCTGAGAGTAATACCCAGTTCTGACAGCTCTCTGTTAACTCAGAGTTTATAGAGGTGGGACTAGGATGGGAGGAGCCTGGACACCTTGTGGGGAACACAAGGACAATAGAAGGCTTCTGTCCTCCAGAGGCTGGGATGTGCAAGTGACTCAATCTCCCTGAGCCTCAGTCCTCTCATTTTAAGTGGGAGCTATAGTAATTCCCACCAGGCAGCGTATTTGTAAAGACTAGATGAAATGATTTGCAAAAAAAGAAAATTTTAGCCCAGGGCTGGTAGAGGGATTAGGGTTCCACTGGGAGGCCCCACAGGCTGCCTTACCTCTGGGCATGTGCCCTGAACTTGCTTTGGTGTCACAAGGAAATTGGTCACCAAGAAGAATACATTTTCTCCCTAGAATGCAAGTGTCAGAGTCAGCCCATTTTCTCTCTCAACAGGCAGGCCTAGAAGCTGGCAACTTGGTCCCAATCCTGTCTGGTCATCAACCCTGTGCCCCAGGAGAACTACAGTGAGGCAAGTTCGGGCAGAGATGGAGACTGGCTAGATTTCTGGCCTTTTTGAACCGATGTCCACTTTTTGGAGACAAGTTTATTTCTCACATTCACTCCCATTTGCTCAACCAGAATTTCACGAGTCTCCTGCATGTAGGCACTGAAGATCCAGAGCTGAGATGGGCCTTCCCACCCAAGACAGTGGGCAGGTAGACCCACACACAGCATGGGCGAGGGGAGCAGAGAGTGAACTCTGTACATTTGGGAAATTGCACCCCAGGAAGGGGAAATGAGGGCTGGGCAGAGGGCATCAGGGTGTGGTAGTGGATAGGATCTAGTGGCCACCAAGATGGAAAGGGAAACTTACAAGTGTGGAAACCAAAAGTGCTGACAGACTTGGAAGATGTATCATGAGACATCTCAGCCCAACTGATGCGGGAATGCACTGGGGGACCCACTGGAAGATCTCAGCCCCAGCCCGGTTCAGCACAGGCAGTAACAAAAACTATCAGGAGATGAAATGCATAGGAGGGATGGACAGGAGAGTGTTGAGCCAGATCCAGCTTGGGCACTGAGCGACATCATGGCCCTCATTGAATGAAAAGAGGCCATGCTGGGAGAGGGAGCTGATTTCTTTTTGGAGTGAAGGGTGCACATCCAGGAGGCAGCTGAACTGGGACAGGTGGTTACTAGGCTACAATTTGGGCATCAACAGGAGAGATAGAAACAAGCCATGGACAATCTCGATGGAGGGAAAAAAGGTCAAAAAATGAACCATGAGAGGAGCAGAGGAGGAGCATATGACAGCAGTGCCCAGGTCAGGGAGGGGAGCATTCAGGAAACTCCCAGTCCTGGGCCCTCAAGCCCCTCCACCCCTCCCTCAACTCATGCCTGAGTTCTCAGAGACTCTACTTTTCCACATGCAGTCTTTGCAAATGCAGTACCTCTGGCATGGCTTCCTGACCCACTCCTGGTCAACCTGGAAATCTCAGGATGTTAGCCCTTTTTGAAAGTCCTGTCCAGTGTGAGGCTCTGTCCCAGCCCTGTGACAGCCCTGCCACCATATACCTCTCTCACACGTGCACACTGCAAGGTTGCTCTTTAGAAGGTTAGTGCCTCGCAGCACCACCACCGAGATACCCACCTGTGATGGCTTCACGAAGTCAGCCACATCCCACAGCCGGTCCCCCAGCTCCTTGATTTGGGTCATAGAAACCCCTTTGAGTTTGGTGATGACAGAAATATGGGGGTCCAGGTCCTGCTCCTGGTAAGCCTTTTTGGCCAGAAGGGCCCACCTGGGGAGGGCAATGTGGTATATCCCTGACATGCAGCGAGTGGCAGCAGGAAGGGGCCCTATATGTTCAGCCTCTCTCCTTATAGTTTTCAGGGTCCCCGCCTCCTCTACAGCCTCATTTCCCACCCCAAACACCCTGAACAAGCCAGAGCTCTGGCCACACATCAGGGAGCCAGTGACCCCAGACAAAATGCCTACTACCACACTACACTCACTTCCCTCCTTACAAACGTCTCTGACTCCCAGCTAAAACTGTGGTCTCTCTCCTGGGCCCCAGTGCTCCAGCTCTCACAAATGTCAGGGACAACCTCTTGCCGCACCCTGGGCATTCTTAGTCAAGATTGGGGCCCATCTGCTCTGTGGCCAGAACCCAACGTGGGTGTGGGGACAAGGCCCAGGAAAGGAGGTGGGTGGGCACACAGGAGGATCCAAACACACAGCTTGCTCTTGTAACCCAACTGCCTCTAGACACAGAAATCCTTCCTTCTGCCTACCCTCCTACCATGCCTAATCTCCCCCCTCTACCACCAGTCTGGCCCCTAAACAGTTAGATCCTCAACCCTCAACCCTCAACCCGGCAGGACCAGCCGTGATCCCTCCCACCAGGGGTCCAGGAACCACTCTCTTACCCCACCGTGTAGACTACGGCCCCAAGCTGCAGTAGTCTTTGCAGGGCGCCCACCCGCCAGTTCCTGGTCATCACATACTTCTCAGTTTTGTAATCCAGAAGCCCCCAGCCTTCCATGGCCCCTGGGGAGCCCATACTCTCGGCTCCCGCTGGCTGCTGGGGTGCATGAGTCAGCACAGCAACTGCTGCCACAGCAGAACAGGAGGCGAAGCAGGTGCCTGAGCTGGGCCAGGCCAGCAGCTATTAAAGGGACACTTCCTCTCCGGGCAGGATCCAGCTTCCACCCGCCAGCCCTGGGCTCTGTCCTCACTTCCAGCTGCCCTGGAGCTCCTATCCTTTCCAGACTCTCTCTCTGCCAGACCCAAGGCATGCAGAGATGAGCGGTCCCTGTCCCCTGTCCCCTGGTCTCACTGCCTTGGGGGGTGAGGGATGACAGGTCTTATAGGTACTTTGGGGGCGGGAGACAGCTAGAACCCAGAGGAAGGGCCACCAAAGCTTCAGGAAGAGGTGACCTCCAAGCTGACACTCGCAGAGTCTGAAGTTCCACAAGCAACGCTGGAGAGGGATTTTCCTACTGGAGGCGCAGCATATGCAACGGCTAAAGCCAGAGCTGAGAAGGAATTGACATCCTGGGAATGACTGGTTCCAAAGAGGAGGGTGCCCTGGCTCTGCAAGACTCCCCAGGCTCCCCTGTGCGATTCCCTCCGCCCCCACCGGGTTTCCCCCACTCCCAGCCCAGCCCAAAGCGCGGGGACTAAAGTTCTAGTGTCAGGCGAGCTCGCCAGCTGGTGAAAGGGCCGTGCTGGAATACGTGGGGCGGCAGGGAGCAAAGAAGCGCCCATAAGGCGCCCTGCCCATCCTGGCAGCGGCACCTGCTCTTACCCACCCTGGCTAGGAACTCAAGGTCAACGCAAGCCAGCGGCGGTTTCTGCGCAACCAACAACACCCGGTTACCCCGGCGCTGTGACAGGGAGCTCGTCTCTATTGGCTGCCTCGGGCGCCCGTTCTCTGCAAGCCATCTTCGGTTGGTTGAAGCAGCCCAGGGTCTGCCTGCATTCATGCTGCGCTCGAGGTGAGGCGCCGCCGCGGGTCGTGGTCTTGATGCAGACTGCCACGAAGGGGTGACCATGAGGGGTCCCTGGAAGACGTCAGGAGAAAACGCAGAGCAAGAGCAAGAGGCTGCAGCAGTCTCTGGAAGTCCTGCAGGGGTTGCGGAGACCACGGAGAGCTCCAACGCGGATTCAGATTCCGACCTGGAGACTGAAGGTGTTCCGGCCAGGGGGCGCGGTCAGGATCAGGGTCAGGCCAGTCTCCTCACTTTGAGAGCTTCCCTGCCTGGCTAGAGGGAACAATCTGGGCCCAGTCGTCAGGAAACCGCTGTCTATCAGGGAGCAGACCCCTACGTGGGAAGGGGCAGAGAGCAGCCCCTTCAGCCTCCTGGCATCATAGGGAGTTCCACTATTAAAATATCCTTCCAGAATGATGTTAACATGAAAAAAAAAAATCCCACCAGTGTAAAAAGAGGTCATATCTTGAAATGGAATCAGGCTGGGTTTTCCCAGCCCACAGGAAAATCTAAGCTAATGGAGGTATTGAACTAAGAACTGTTTCAGTTACTCGGCAACCCACCACCACCACCACACCCCAGGCCCAACAAAATGTTCACAGAACGTGTGGTCTGCAATCCAGTAGAACAGACACAGTATGCATTTTGGCATCTGACAAACTGCCTCTGCCAGGATTAGCTTCTCCCAGCTGTGTAACTTAGGCGAAAGGATTTACTTTCTTTGAGACTCAAAGTCGTCAGCATAGGAAGAAATGCCTCAAGAGGGGAAGCACCTGACCGAGGGGAGGAGGCAGTGGCTGTGCCTACAAAGGGATCCACATTTGCCTCTGTGTCTTTCAGACGCCCATGGACTTGGAGAGATGGTCAAGGATACCCACAGCTTGGGGTCTTCCTGGGCCCCTGGTGTTGTGCCTGCCTCCTGCTTTCTGCGCCAGGGGAGCTCCCTAGAGCTGAACCTGCGACATCGTGGCCTGGGGCCTCAGGTACCCTTGGAGGGACCCTGATGCCACACTTGGAAGACAGGATCTGGGACAACAACCATGGGCATGGCCCTTCCTGAACCCACCCTATATACTCCCCAGCCCTCCTCTGTGCCAGGCATAACCCACTCCCCACATCTGGGTGACAGATGGGATCCAGGCTATGACAGAGATCAATATACTGACTTGGGAGGCTGCAGGGGGTCCCTAACCCATTGGAGGAGATGTCAGGGAGGGCTCCTGGAGGTGAGATGTAGGAGTAGCCTAGAGAGAGGAGCAGGTACCCCCTGAGCATGTGGGAAGGGGGAGGCCTTCCAGCTGGGGGCACCGACTAGGTTGAACCCTGGGAACACCAGCTGAGGTAGTAACCAGCTGTGTCTGCTATCTTTAGTCCTGGGGAGGACCAGGCCCCTCCAGTTCCTCTCGTCTGTTCCAGGGGTTGCAGGCTCTGGCTTCTGCACTGACCTCCATTCCCCATGTCAGGAGGTTGGACCTTCTGGACAATGGGCTCCGTGGGGCTGATGTGGAAGTCCTTGCACGTGCCCTGAGCAAAAACAGCAGCATCTGCGGTAGGTGCTCAGCCTGAGGCAGGTGGGTAGATTTGAGTCCTTCATTTCCTGAGGAATGTGAGCTCCCCCTACTGGGCCCTCTCACATGGGGGCTGCTGGTGTTGCTGGGGCCTCATTTCAGGGTGGGGCAGGTGGGAGTGCACCCTCTATGCTATGCCCATTGCTGGACATCACTCTTTCTGATCCACCCACCCCATTCACTCTCCTCTGCTAGCCAGTCCCCCTCCCCCCCCTGCATTCTGTGGCATCTCAATGATTGAGGTGTGGTAGGAAGGTCCTTTGACACAGAGAGGCAGGGCCTGGGAGGTGTGAAAAGAGGGAGTCTTGGATGGGAGTAAGATGGGGTGGATCCAAATGTTGCCTCTGCCACAAAGAGCTGGATGACCCCAGGCAAGCAGCTCAAACTCACTGAGCCTCAATTTTCAACCTGTGAAATGGCCCCAACAATTCCACCCACCCCTTTGGGGCTGTGGTAATCATAACATGCTCAGCAGAGAGTCTGAATCCTGTAAGTGCATGGCCACGTGGGCTGTAATTGCCAGTGCCTAGAAATGCAGCTTCCAGGGCTTCTGTGGGTGGGTTGCATTGCCCTCAAACACAGATCATTAGCAAGGTAGACTATATCCCCACCACAGGCATTCCTCCCAGTACTGCAGACTTGGAGGTTTTAGCCCCTTGATGAAGACACTCCTGGACACATGAAGTGGGGGAGCTGCCTGGGTCCTGAGGGTGGCAGAGTCACCATGTAAATCCAGGACAATCTGACTGCAGAGCCCCTCAGGACTGGAAGCTTAGAGGATGGGGCAAGGTGGAGGATGTGGACCTGACTCTGGAGCCATCTGACTGAGGGCTTGTGTTGGTCCCCAGATGTGGACCTGTCGGAGAACCTGCTGGGAGCAGTGGGAGCCCAAGTCCTCTGTGCCTCCCTCATGGTGAACCAAGTTGTACAGAAGGTACAGCTGGCAGGGAACCACCTGGAGGAGCAGGCGGCCCAGCACCTTGCTGAACTTCTGCTTGCCCACACAAGCCTGAAATCCCTGGACCTGAGTTATAACCAACTGAATGACCAAGCAGGTACTGTCTAGCCAAGGCGGCATCAGGCGCTCCTCAGACAGGGTGGGTGTTAACAGGGACACCCTGAGCAGCCATGCTTCAGCCTCCGCTCACACACTCCAGCCAGCCTGCCCCCCTCCCTCCCCTTCCACACACAACTCTTAATTCTTCCCATGGATATCTCGTTGTCCCCCACTGTCTGTGCTGAGCGCTGATTTCAGGATCCAACCACGAACAAAGTCCCTTCAAGGACATGTGGGCAAGATAATTCTGGTGCCTCCAAAGAAACAAAAAGGGTGTGATTCTAGAGAAAAATAGGGACCCCATACTTGAGAGGGCTGAGTGGAGAAGCCTCTGTGAGGTTAACATTTAAGCTGAAATGGGCCGGGTGGATGGAAATCAACCAGCAAGATAGAGGAAGAGCATTTCAAGTGAGGAACAGAAAGCCTGCAGACCTGTTTCCAGACTGACAGACCCAGTGCGACTGAGCTAGTGAGCCAGGGGAGAATGGCCAGGCTGAGAGGCGGAGAGACAGCAGGGAGCTGCAGTGCTACCCGTCAGGACAAAAGACATGAAGATTTAGCCTTTTTTTTTTTCAGTTTACATACGTGGCTGTACTGTTGGGTTTTCTTTTCTTTTCAGTTTACATGGAAGATCTTATTCTAAGTGGAAGACACCAGTGGGATTGCTTGATCTTATCACTTTTTTTCATACCCTTTGCTCAGACTGACTGCTTTGCCAGGAACATGCAGTTCTACCTCTCTGTCTTCAACCAATTAATTATAAGAATAATCTGGGGCCTTGGGTTAGGAATACAGATTCTTGCTCCCCAGACCCACTGAACCAGACTCTTGAGTGGCTGCTGTCCCTCTGTATTTTAAAGGGGTGCCCCAGGAGGTTTGTCTGGCTCAGAATGTTTGGGAAGCACTGCTCTGTCTCAAACTGCCAAGAGCAAAGAGGTGGTAGCCTGTGAGAATCAGTCCTGGAACTTAATTGCCAGAGAGTCCATTTTTATGAAAATCATTGTGGGGAATCAGTGAAATTAAAAGAGAAACTCGTTTCAGACTCTCTGAGACTGCATGGTCAGAGGACAGGTGACAGAGAGGCCGCCGGCATGGAAGGGGCTGGAAGCCAAAATCCTGTAAAGGCTACACAAATATGGGGTCAGGGTTGAGTCTTCAGGACAGACTCAGGGAGCTCTTTTGTTTGGGATCCATGGGGGAGGGGGCTTGACTCTCTTAAGGGGTGAAGGACCTTCAGTCTCAGTCTCCCTATCTGCCTCACTGCTATGGTAACCCTTGCCTCTTAGGGTGGCTACAATAGCTAAGCATTAGAATTAGAAGACACTTCTCACCCTCTAGCTGTTCAGCAAGAAAAGGCTGTACTGCAAAGTGGAGAGTGCCACCCTCTCCTTCCAGCCAGGAAAATGTCTAAGGAAGGAGGAAAGTACCCACATTTGAGAACCCAAGGGTGTCAGACCCAGTGCTGGGTCCTGGTCTCAGGGAGGCGGCACAGGGAGACCTACCACGTTTGCAGAGAGCTCTCCATGGTGCTAAAAATGTCCACGGGGCCTCATTCTGGAGCAGCAGACTGAAGGCTCTGCTCAGTTAGCAGTTATTTTCCCTCTGTGCATTTCTTCACAACAGCCTTACTAGACCCATGCTCAGGGAGGGGACCATGGAGAGGGGTCAAATTCAAATCCTTGAGGGGCTCCCAGGCTGATGGGAAAGAAATTTACAGCTAGGGCTTGGAAAGAGGGAAGCCAGTGGACTGGGGCCACAAAGGCAGGCAAGGGTTCCTGATGGCAGCAACCCAGGTTAGAAGGCTGAGGAACTGTCAACCAAGTGGAGGGGGTCAATAGTTCCACACAGGATGACAGCCAGAGGCATGTTGGTGTTGGTGTTGCGTGCTGACAATGGGGAGCAGGTGGGTGAGTGGGTGGGTCTCCTGCCCATTTAACATGCTAAATATCTCTGAAGATTTCTTACCCCACATGGCCTTCCCTTTCTTTTCTCTGCCCCTTGCTTAGCTCCTCCACAGCTGCTCCAGCCTTGTTAAAGTATTTCCCTGGCCCCCGCACCACCCCCAGCCTCTCATCTCTACCCCTGCTCACCAGAGTCCACTCCCTACATCCTCTGTTAAGGAACTCAGCCTGTACTTTAAAGCCCTTCCTGCCTCCTCACCACCTATAGGGTAGTGCCCAAATCCTTGGCTTGGTATCCAAGGTTTCTCAGCCTCTCTCAAGTGCCCATTGCTCCTACCTCATTTCACTAGCTTTCCCCCACCCTGCCCCCAGCTTCAGGTCTGCCTGTGCTCCCTGACGCTCTGTGTGTGCTCCCTTCCTGTGTCTGCTCTCCTTTGTGCATGCATGTGTGTGGTGATTCCCTCAGTGACCAAGCTCATTTCTCTGTCCTCACTTTCCTGCTCCCTGCCCCCAGGCAAGGGTAGCTTTACTATCTTCTATGTATCCTTGTTTGTAGTTTATAATAGCTCCCATCCCATTAATTTGTATTTGTACCTCCTCCATTCAGTGTGAATTCCTTGAAGACAGGGTAAACCTATGTTCAGTTCAACTCTGTGAGTCTCATGCTCAGCAGAGACTCTGGCACACAGCGGGCATCAATATAATTTTTTGAAGGCATGAACTGAGTTTGAATAAAGAGGTCTCTCTTGGTGTTTCTGAAGGGGAGACACTTGGACCAGCCCTGGCAGAAAACACAGGACTCACCCAGCTTAACATATGCTGGAATCACCTTCGAGGCCCAGGCGCAATAGCCTTTGCCAAGGGATTGGAGGTAAGAGGCCCCCAACTCACCCCATCAGCCCCTTGGGTTTGTCTCCATGTCCTAGCTACCCTGCCTTTGTAACTCTTCAAAAACAAACCTTGGCCCTTTAAGCAAAGCTTAAAGAATATTTCTTGAGGTGACTAATTTTCCTGGATCTCATTTAATGATTATAACATACTTGTGTGCACTCTCAGGGCACTTACTGAAAGGGTCAAGCTGGTGTTGTGCACCTTCTCTAGACGTTCAGCTGCAGGGAGCATCAGGCAGTGAGGCCACACATTCTCACTCCTGGGCATGTGTAGGTGTTCCCTAAGATAACTCCCTTGCACCCTTGGATCCCAGCACACACTCTCAAAACTTCACCTGCTCCCTGTGACATTCATAGGAAATGGGCAGGTCAAGAACCTGCCAGGATGGCACAAGGTACCTGTAGTACAAGGTATCCCTGGTGCCAACCACCTTTGTAAAGTCCTTCTCAGGGAATGGATGTTGCTGCCTTGCCCTCTGACAGGGGTTGGCCTGAGGACCTCCCCACGTGATGACATGTCAGGCTGTCATTGCATATACCCACAACCCTTCCTCCCCTCACAATCTCCTGGATAGGTTTAGCCTCTTCTGGACTCCTGGGCTGCTCTGTGCCTGGGAGTGCCTGCCCCTGAGGGGTGCCCAAGTAGGCGTGGGCACTATGTCTCTGGCAGCTGCTGCCGTGTAGCCAACCCCCAGTCTCTGAGGGTCATTCACATCCACACCCACCTTCTGCACTGTTTCTGGCCATTGGACTCTACTGATCACCTCCACCCAAGTCACATAATTTCCCTGGAACCTCTGCCTTTCCACATGTGGCCTGTGTCCTTTACACCTTGGGTCTCTTGGGTCCTGAGACTGTGGCTCCTGGCTTTCTCCACCATCGCATGTGATCTCCTGGTGTTGCTCTTTCGTGCCCCAGGCAAACATCTTCCTGAAAGTTCTGGACATCTCTTACAATGGCTTTGGAGATCCTGGAGCCTCTGCAGTGGGTGAGGCGCTTAAGACCAACAATGTGCTGGAGGAACTCAACATAAGGTGAGGAGCAGAGGGTGCCGTCTGTGTCACGGTCTCCAGACCCTCCGGACCAGGGTCTCCATGGTAATCTTTTTTCTCTCTTAACATCTGAATTCTTGAACTTACCGCAATCTACTCATGATGTGGCTTGGGCCACAAGGAGCACCCAGGTCTGTCCTTACCTGAGTTCATCATTTGTATGTTGGGGCTCATGGTTCCTACCAGACAGGTAGCTGATGTGAAGTAAGGCAACTTTAGCAGAGACTGTGGGTGTGGGTGGGTGCTCTGTGTGTGTTCTTCCCTTTCAGAAGAGGAGCTGAGTGTGGGTGGGGCTGCACAGGCCTTGACAAGTGGGCCCTCACTCACGCTCTGCTCAGCACATGACTGTCACAGGCCTGCCACACTGCTCCTCCGGCCCCTGGCACAGTGCCAGCCTCAGCAGGCAGCCAGAGAAGAGGCCATAAGCCCCGAGGGGAAAAGCAGGCAGCGCTCAGTCAGGCGATGGGCTGCTGTGACTGAACACTACTGGAATGAGCAGGGCCTGCCTGATGCAATCCTGCCCACCTCCCCTCCCATGGAAGGGAAAAGGCCAGAAGAGGCCAAGAGAGATGAAGAAATGAGAGTCCAGTGCTGGGGTCTGAGAAATGAGAGATGTGGGACTGGTTTGGGAGACAAGTGGCCAAGAGCAGGCCTGAGACCTGGAGTTTAGATCTAGGGGGAAGAGTGGGAGGAAGAGGAGCAGATGTCAGGATGAGTTTGGGTAGTTTTCCAGAACAGACACTGTTATGGTCATAGATTCTGGTGCTAGGTGGGGCAGACATATGGGAGCTGCTGAGTTCTGAGGGCAGCTGGTCTCCACCAGGAGGGAAGGATGCTCTGGAAATGTTGGCTTGGTGATCTACCTGAGCACTGGTAGCTGCCAATGAAATGTGGCAATTATCCACCATTTACACCTAAACTCTCCAGGGTCCCCAGGATATCCGTGGAGCTAGAATGTGAAGCCTGACCAGCTGCCTGTGCCAGCAGCTCCAGCTATGACCTTGGAGTGGTCTGGCTTTGCACAGCTTTTTGCAAGGTAGCACAATGCACATGTCTTTTTGTTGCAGCAATAACCGCATCTCAGCAGCAGGCGCCCTGAACCTGGGCCTGGGCCTCCGGGTCAACCAGACACTGAGGATCCTTGTTGTGAGTGCCAGCCTGATGGGGGAGGCTGGAGGCTGCACTTGTTCACACATATCATCTCTAGTGGGAGCTACATATTCCAGAACCTAGATGGGGGTCTCAGAAAGGAAACCTCCTGGCTTCCCCTTGTGACCACTACTTCCCCTTGCTATCCACTCACTCATCTTTGGCCTGGACCAGAGTCTGACTCCTTCAGACTCCTCCCTACTTCATCCTTCCCTCCTAGCAGCATTCCACCCTTCCTGCTTGTCCTTCCTCCTTCTCAGCTCCCTGGAGTGTTGCCTGCTGCAGTCCTGCCCTCCTGCTGATGGTGGTCAGGAGCACCCTTGCTTCCCCTTCATCTTCTTCTGCCCTGAGCTTCCTTTCGCCCTGCTGGAACTCAGGGTGAGCCCAGGTGTCCTGATGGTCACTGCTCAAACCTACACAAGGTCTTGTGAGCACAGCAGAGATCCTCTTGTCAACAGAAGCACTGAGTAGGGCTAAGAGCTAAAGACAGAGAAGGGAGGGTGCAATCAAGGGTGGAGCGTGTGATCGGGGACACCATCACCAGTTCCAGGGAATGTCCAGCCCTTCCTGGCCCTCAGCTCCTTAGCTGACAGAGGAGCCCTCCGCAGCAGCCTCACCCCCAGCTTGTGGTTCATGCCTTTACCACCTCTTCCACCTTCACACCCACTGGAACACAGACCTCTCCTGAGCCCTGGATCCACATTTCTATTGCTGTGTGGTGCCTTAGATCTCTTTTAGGCACGTTGGATTCCGAGAGTAAAGCCTCTAAGAGCTGCCTAGGTGGAGATGGAGGGATGGGGGGGAGGGAGGATACTTCTCACGAAATCACAAACTGGGGCCCAGTGTTTGTCCCTCTTTCCCATAGTTACCCTTCTTCATCTCTCATCTCCTGCAGAATGCTCAGGCAGCCTGTTCCTCCTGCTTTTCACTTCCCCTCCTTGAATTCTGTTGCCTGTCAGTTCCCGACACTTCCTTCCCACCTGCTACCAGGTGATTTTTCTAAACCAGAAACTTGACCCTGTGCCCCCCTGCTTTAAGCCCTTCGGCGTGGTTCCCTTCTGGATAAATTCAAGCATGGTAGTGTTCCCTTCACATTCTGGGTCTAAGCTCTGCCTCCTTCCCTCCTGCTGGCAGCTCTAGTGCTCTCTCCCCAAGCTGCTCAGAAACCTTCATGCTTTATCTCACCTCTGCTTTGCTCCTGCTGCTCTTTCCCACCTCAACTGTAAACTTCCACTCAGGCGTTTTATCCTGCCCCCTCAACCTTTACCTCACAGGCAGAGTTTGGGTGCACTCTATCATGGCACTGATCACACAGCATTATTATTCTGTTTCCCTTCCCTCCTCTCCCTCCAACAGGCATGTTCTTTAAGGGTTGGGGTGTGTCTGTCTATATCTTTGGCACCACCTCGTAGTCAGGCACTGGGTGGGTCCTCAGCCAGCATTCACTCCCTTCCTGTCCTCCCAGTCCCTTTTGTTTGAAGGAGACTCCTTCTGAGCTGAGACAGTGGGGCCAATCTGAGTCATGGCATAGATACCCCTCCTTCTCTCTCATGTTACTGTCTTGGCTTCCCAGGCTCAGCTTCTCTTAGTGTTGTGTGTGTTTGTGCTTCTTAGGTGTCAAGAAATCCTATGCAAAGTAAAGGCTGCCTTGCTGTTCTCAAGTCTGTCCAGGATAATCCAGTGTCTGCCATAGAACTGCTGGATTTCTCTGTAAGAGCTTCTCACAAACTATGCCTCTTTCGAAAAGTCCTATGAGGTGTTCTTATTTCTATTTAAAGGAAGCAAGGGGATTAGCGAAATAGAGGTCCCTGCTTAGATACATAGTGTGGCCAAATCCAAGCTCTAGCCCAGGCCTGAATGTAGGTCATTATACCACTCTGGCTCCGCTACACACCTCTGATGGCCGTACCACTGTGGTCTCCTCAGGCCACTCCCAGGTTCTCCATTAACTGAGAGAGGCTCGGCAGTGTGGTGCTCACTGCTCGCTTGTGTTTAGATTTGCAAGTTCAGCACTTGTAAGGTGATCCGCCTTCCCACCTGGCATGATTGCCTACAGGTGGATCATGGAGCTGGAAAATTCACTTGTGTGGCTGAGGGAGGTTAGATTCCCTTTTCATTCAGTTTCACTTTCTTAATATAGGGGGAAAAAATATTGCCATTTTTCCAAGGCAGTAAAACTTGAAGGAGAGAATCCCCAAATACAAAAATTATTATTTTAAAGATTTATTTATTTTTGCATACAAGCTGGGGTGTAGGCCAGAAGTGAGAGGCAGTGAGAGGGTTCACCAGAGACAGAGTGGGGAGCAGAACAGGCAGTTTGACCAAAATACACGGCTGAGGGAGCAGCGGGCGAAGCAGGAGAGGTCTGCTACACCGTGTGGGAATCTCCGCGGCCGGGCATCGAACTCGTGCCACAGTTGCCAACAGCTCCACAACGCTGCGCTTAACCCGTTGCACCACCAGGGAGGCCCCCAAATACAAATTATTAAAAGAAAGTCGCAAATCACTGCTTATTCTAACCCTGGTTTATTTCAACGCAGATTTGAATGAAAGTCTTTCCAGAGATGTGTTTTTATAGTTCTGATCCCTCAGGTCTAGAACAATTGATGTCTAATGTCCTTATTGTTTCCTTCCAACTGCCTAGTCTCTAGAACTCCGAAGCCAGAGACTTGCTTCCTTGACCAGGTTCCTTCTACTTTAAGAATTCCTGTCAACACTAAATTCTAAAATTCTTAAAAAATAAAGAATGTAATGGCATATGAAATTGTCCTGCCAAAATACATACTTATTCAATACAATGTATGGTTATTATCAGAAACTTTTAGTGTAATGAAAACACCAAAGGGTTTGGAATGAAACAGGCTTGAGTCCACATTCTGAATCCATCAGTGCGGGATCTAAGACAAGATTCTCATTAGAGATCAATACTAGTCAAGATGCAATTTTCTATTTACTTATTCCTCCACTGCTGTCATTAGTCTAATCTGACTCTCACAGATTTTATCCTCAGTTGTTAGGGAAATGCTTCTGAATCCTTATACTTCATGTAAAACTATTCCCAGGACTCAGCCGTATCTCTATGTGAAGCAGGGCTAATACCCATCACCCGGGATCTTCGTGAAAATGGGATGACAGATCCTCTGGCGAGGGCCTGTGCAGAGGAAGACTCAAGGAGTACTACATCTTTATCACCAAGCTTTTATTTGTGATTTTTTATTGAGAAATTTTTTTTAAAGATTTATTTATTTATGCATACAAGCTGGGGTACAGGCCAGAGGCAGGGGCGGCAAGAGGGTTCACCAGAGACAGAGTGGGGAGCAGAACAGGCAGATCGATGGAAACACACTGCTGAGGGGAGCAGCGGGCGAAGCAGGAGAAGTCTACTGCGCCATGTGGGAATCTCCCCAGCCAGGCATCAAACTTGAGTCACCACTGCCGACAGCTCCACAGCGCAGCGCTTAACTGCTGCGCCACCAGGGAGGCCGTATTGAGAAATATTTATGCCAAAAAGAGCAGATAGATTGAGTGGAGCTCAGTGAATTTTTGCCAACAACATGTAACTTACATAACCAATACCCTGATCAAGAAGTAGAACAGGACCCTCCAAGTCCCCCTTGAGACCCTTTCCTTCTCTATTTGAATAATTTGGGAAACAATGAGATTGTTATCCATAGGAGAGAAGTCACCCTAAGGTCTTTGAGATCTTGTGTGCTGTAAGTAAAATGCGTCAAGTTCTCAGAAAGTGATAACACACTGCCTTGTACTGGGTTTCTCCTCAGGATATCCAAGTGAACAGAGAGTTTGATGACCTTGCTAATTACATGAAGATAATTCTCCCAGCACTTTGCATAAAGACTGCTGCTCATAGAGTGGAATACAAGAAAGAGTTGCTGCCAATATCTGACCCTAAATGACTATGGAGTATGGCTTCCTCAAATCTCCCATCAGTCACTGCAACTTTCATGTTGAGGATTCTGGCCTTGAGATATTTTATTGCTACTTGAGTCTGAACTGAGTCTCCCTGTCAACCAGGTGGTAAGTCCTGCGGAGACAAGCTTCACTGTGAGTTGACATTCTGTGGTCTCTGAATTAATTGGGAACTTCCTTTCTTCTCACTCGACACAGACTCATTTGTGCTGCCAGTTGTGCTGGGCAGTGTGTTAAAGGTGCCAAACAACTTCTTTCCTTGGTGATCTACCTTGGAAGGCAATTGAAATATAAGGAAGTATGCAACTGATATTCCAAAACTCAATGTACAGAATGCAAGCTGACACAACTTTTGATGAAGGCAATGTATTATTATGCATGCTAAACCACCTGTGCACTCTGTTCCAGTTGTCTGATTAATCTCATCTAGAAATAACTAGAGATGCATAAAAAGATTAGTGCCCAAAGATGTTCACTGAAATGCTGTTAATAACCATGGAAATTGGAACTGGTCTAAATGCCAACTAATAGGGGATTGGTTAACTAAGATGTGAAACTCTGCAAATAGTAAAAACCAAGCATGTTTTTACTAATGTTACTAAATGTTCAAATAACATTTAACAATTTGTGAAAATGCACACAATTATGTTAAGTGAGAAAGTCAAGATAAAAATATTGCATGGTTTGTCAGTCTTCAAAAGCTTAAACATAGGGTTACCCTATGAGCCAGCAATTCCATCCCTATGAAAATGAAAAAATTTGGTCCACACAAAAGCTTATTCACAAATGTTCATAGCAGTATTTTTCATAATGCCCACAAGATGAAATTGCCCACTGACTGACCTAAGGATAAATAAAATATAGTATACCCATATAATGAAATATTATTTGGCTATAAAAAAGTAGTGAAATTTGGGATGATGAATCGTCTACTTTGATTATGGTAATAGTTGCACAACTTTGTAAATATACTAAAAATAATTGAATTGTATGCTTTATATGGGTGAATTGTAAGGTATGTGAACCGCAACTCCGTAAAGTTGTTTAAAGGAAAAAGGAAGGGTTAGTACATGACACAACATGGATAAACCTTGAAAACTTCATGTAAGTGAGTGAAAGAAGTCAGTCACAAGGACCACATGCTGGAGGATTCCATGTGTATGAAATGTCTAGACCAGGCAAATCTACAGAGACAGAAAGTACATTAGAGGTTGCCCAAGGCATGAGGGATCAGAGGGTTGACAGCTGGAAGATAAAGATTTCTTTGTGAGATCATAAATATGTTCTAAAATTGGTTGTGATGATGGTCACACAACTCTGAATATAGTAAAAGCCATCCATTTGTACACACCTTAAATGGGTGAATTGTAAAACATGAATTATCTTGAGAAAGCTGTTACCAAAAAGTCATATTATTGGATCCAAACTGTATTTTTAAATGTATGAATGTATATACACAGGGGGGAAAAAGACCAAAATTTATTTATTTATGCATACAAGCTGGGGTGCAGGCCAGAGGTGTGGGGTGGCAAGAGGGTTCACCGAAGACAGAGCGGGGAGCAGAACAGACAGATGGACGGAAATATACTGCTGAGGGGAGCAGCAGGCTAGGCAGGAGAGGTCCACTGAGCCATATAGGAATCTTCCCGGCCGGGCATCGAACTCGCATCACTGCTGCTGACAGCTCCACAGCCCAGCGCTTAACCACTGCACCAGCAGGGAGGCCCTGAGTGTTACTTTTATAATCAGAAAAATTAATAGTGTCACCAGACAAGGGAGCAGGCCCAGGGCCCCTACTTCTGATCTCATCCTCCAACAACACAGGCTGGTAAACTAGTCACTGTTCACTGCTCCACTGACTGGAAATCAGAGGGATGGACTTAGGGGCCCTGCCCCCAAGCCCAGGGGCCTTTTGAGACCTTATGGTCAAGACTGAAAAGTTGACTTCACAGACCTCGGTGAGGGCAGGCAAGGAGACAGCTTTTATTGATTAGTGAAAGAGCAAGGAAAGAAAGTCCTAGGGGGCTTCTCTGGATATGAAAGAGACTCTCCTAGGTGCTGGAGCTAGGGGTCTGTATAGGTTTTGGGGCTAGGGTGTTGTATCAGTGTAATCCCCAGGGAAAGGGGAAGTTCCAGGTTCTCTGCCTCACCCCAAGGAAGGGTGGAGCTGGGCAAGGAGGTAAGTTAGAAATGACTGGGAAAAGGATTGGAGGAAGGAGAAGAAGCAGCAGAAAAAGATGGAGAAAGAAGACTGGAGGAGGTACATGGAGCAGAGACATGTGAAGCTGTGCTTGCTTCTTGGCCTTGGATTTGTGCCAGGAACTTAGGGACATGAAAAGAGACACTTGAAAGAGATGTGGGTGAGAAACCCATGCGGGGGAGGGGTGGCTGACAATGACAGCCTTTATCTTGACTTGTAGTTTGATTTTGCTTTTTTCCTTCCAGACTTTCCTGGTCCCTTCTGCCCCTTTCTTATGGTTCCACAGCAGAAGGTGCCTTAGACTTATGGCAGACTTGGAGACCTCAGGGGCCCTGCTTTGGGCCAACCCTGTTGGGCTGGACATTTCCCTATGAAGGGATGAGTAACTGGATGTTTAAATGGAAACTATTTTAACAATATTTTTTCTCTTCTCTGCACACAAATTGTCTATATTGCACACTAATTGTATTAAAAGTTCTTTTTATTGAAGGTCTTACACACTAGAGTATGCTTGATGCAGTTTGTCTTGATGCAGCAGCTGGGAGTACCTGTTTAGAACAAGCAAGTTTGGGAATCCTGGACTACCGCTCATTCTGCCGGATACAGTATGAGAACAAAGGAATTCATCTTTATTGGCTGAGATGGCATGGAGAATGGACTTGGCTATAGTCCATTTGTTGCTGCTAGTTGGCAGCACCAATCAGTTGCAGCTTGGAGGTCTGCTGGGCTTGTGACCATCTCCAAGGTGAATATTTCAGAGGCTGTGTGCCCATAGCTCCAGTCTGACCTGGTCTGGTCTCAAGATCTGTGACCCTCTTGTTCTGAATCTGGGACTCTCTTTTCTTCTAATCGCAGCAAACTGGATAAGCTATGGAAAGACCGCTTAGAAGTGGTTTAAAAAACAAAAAACAATAAGCCAAGAAAATTTATGGCAGCAAGTGTCTGAGCCAAGAGGTTTTTAACCTCTTATTTATCAGTCTATGGGAACAGAAAAATCTGGTCCTTGAGTCCTGTCCTATCCATGTCCTGGGGCTCTTCCTGACTCACTGGTACTTAAAACCACAACATGATACAAGTTACAATGATAAGTGCAAGGTATAGTTAGTGCCCTGAGGAAGAAGGGTGCTATAGCCTGAATTGTGCCAGCCCCCCAAATTCATGTGTTGAAATCCTAACCTCTAGAAGATAGGGAACAGTTAAGGTTAAATGAGGTCATACAGGCAAGTTGTGATGGGATAGGACTAGTGGCTTTATGAGAAAAGGCACCAGACAGCTTGTGCTTTCCACCCACACTCTACATAAGGCTATAAGAAGGAAACTCTCTGGAAGCCAGGAAGAGAGACCTCACCAGATATCAACCCTCACAGACCTTGAGCTGGTGATCGGGAATAGGGAGGGGGAGGAGATCGGGTGAGACACTAAGCAGGTAGAGTAGGAAATCTGCACACACATATTGTTTATGGCCTGTCTGCACTGAGTTAATTTTCCTGCCCAAGGACATGTCTGGAGCAGTGCAGAGAGCCAGTTCTATCTGAAGATCAGGCTCAGCATAGTGGGATGAGCATGAGGCCAGGTGTCCGGGAGGGCCGTAAGGCGCTCCCAGCTAGACATCACAAGCTCCTGGCTGCAGTGAAGGCCTGCTTACCGCTGAACTGTCTTTGTTCAACTTATTATGAAAAGTCAGCTGGAAATGAAATATTAAAGCAGTTTCTTAGGGTGTTAAATGTCCCCCCTCCACGTCTTCTAGACTGCTGGCTCTCTGACTAAGATTCAATTCTGTCTCTACTTTATTGGCATTCAGTGGTGACAGGTGGCCCAAACTTCGGTCTTCCAGTTATACTGGGGTGAGAAAATGAACTCCTGTTATTTAAGTCACCCAGTCTGTGATATTTGATTATAGCAAACAGCTGGGATGGGAGGATTCACCCTCCTGGGGAGAAGAGGCAAAGAGGGTTTCTTCTGGTTTCCCTAACTCTGTTGTCTTTTTTCCTCCCTGATGCAAAGGGCATCTTTCTAAGCACAGATCAGATTGTACATTTAGAGGCTCTCCAAAGCCTTTTAAAAAAATTCCAGCTCCTCTATGTGGTGTGTCCCATCACAGGGGTCAGGGTCCTACTCTCTTCTAAGGAGGTGAAGGGTCTGCTCAACACTCTTTAGGGAGTTGCCAGAATGGGGTACCACTTTCTAGTGAAGAACTAGTTCATCTAGTGATGAACTAGAGGTACCCTGGGAATCCTTCTCCCTGCCTTTCTTAGAAGGAAATGCATGTTGGATCCTAAAGAAAATTAAGTTGATCTTTACAGAATGGAAGATCCAAGTGATTGTTCCAAAGTCCTCCAAAATGGACATTGTACCCAGGGAGGGAGGGGAGCAGGGTTGTACCCTCCATCTCCTTTGTCCCCAGAAACCGCTTTCTCCTTTAAAAGTAGGTAAATTCTGCCTAGTCCTTGGGTGCTGGACGGGAAGAGCCTTTCTGCACTGGGAAAAGTGTAGAAAAGAAAGAGGGAGATCATTTTGGAGAGATGGAGGACAGGTCTTTTGCAAGCAGTCATGTTTGAAAAAAAATTGAAAACAAAAATCCCTTTTGGAGTCAAAAGGGATAGCTGCCTGAGGTTGTAGTGAACCCATTCTCAGGTTAGGGGCTCACGCAGTTGGGACTGTCCTGTGTTTCACCCAGAGGTGGCAGTGGGAACGCCAACCTAAAGTCCAAAAACTTCCCAGAGTGTTCCAGCCCTCACTCCGCCCTCAACAACTGTGCAGCCTTCCCGCCAAAACTCACATCCAACCAGGAGGCGCCACAGTGGACGAATTGAGCAAGAACCAATCTGAAATGGGATTCCCGGACTCGGCCCACCCCTAGGCTCTGCGGACCAATGGCCGCCTGGGCACTGGCAGACCAATTCCCTGCCACGCTCCTGTGCGCCAGCTGCGTCGGTTGGGCGCGCGGAAGGCCCTGGCGGTTGAAGTCAAGTAGCGGCATCCCAGCAGCGGTGCGGTGCGGCAGAGCTCACGATGGTAGGGCCCCAGGGCCTAGCGCCCCAGGCCTGGTCGGGGTGTCGCAGCCGGCCTCAGGCTGGCGGGGTGGGGGTGGGGGTGGGGGTGGTGTGGATGAAGCCGCCTGTGAGCAGGCCCGGAGGACCGGACGCCGGGGAGAGGAGGCTGGAGGCCCGCAGGAGGCCTGGGGACTGGCTCTCTGGACTCTGTCTTGTCCTTTGGGTTTGTGGGCCCTGAGGGCAGTGGTGGCCCGTGGCGTGGGAGAGTCCAGGGGGCTGGGGTGGGCATGTGCAGGCGACTCCCCAGGAGTCGTGCCGTCAGGCGCCCTTAGACCGAGGCTTGTCGACCTTGGCAGAACCTCTGAGAAAACACCGCGGATTCCTGAAGACCAGCCGGCGGCGGCGGGACCGCGCTACTAAAAATTAGCCAAGAGCCCAAGGAGATTCTGTTTATGTGGGTTATAGCGATAGGAACTTGTCATATTTGAAATTGAAACTAAAGCTTTAAAATTTTTTATTCACTTTATAGCCATGCCTGTTGACATAACAAATACCCAAGTCTGAGTAACCCAAGATTTGCCATTTCTTTCAAGTAAAAATAGCTTTCCTTGGAAAAAGGCGGCTAGGACAGCTGGTCACTCAAACAAAATGTGTTCTTCCCATTTTGTCGCGGAAGAGATTTAGTAAAAGTAACCTTTTTTTGTCGTTCCATCAAGAACATTCTTGAACTGAACTTTTGTTTGTTTTTAATACTCTGTGCATGTGAAGAATCTGCTGACTGCTGGTGCGGTTGGAACTCAGACTCCAGCACTCTTACCACCTTTAATGATATACCATCAGTGCAAATTGAAAAGGGCTAGTACCCTTGTCCCACTGTGAAATTGCTTTTAACTGCGTGTATCAAAAAAGGTCTAGCAGCCTGGGATACTATGCTGGGGAGGGGGTCAGCAGAAACAATGAATCATTGGTAGGAAGAGGCCTGGCATTGTTGGAAAGGAAGGATGGGAGGAGAAAGGTCTGTTTAGTGGCAGGAAGTTGAAATATCTATGTAGGTAGCATACAATGTCATCTGCCAAGAATATGAAGAAAGGAGTGGTGTAGATTGTGAAAAGAACAGAGGACGTTTCAAGTGCTTTTTTGCAGGAAAGACAGCTGAGTAAAGAAGTAAGAATTTTGGGGCCTTCCTGGTGGCAGAAGGGGTTAAGTCTCAGCACTTTGAAACTATCTGCAGCCACTGCAGCACGAATTTGATCCCCGTCCAGGGAGATTCCCACATGGCGCAGCAGACCTTTCCTGTCTCGCCCCCTGCTCCCCTCAGCAGTGTCTTTCAGTAGATCTGCCTATTCTACCCCCCACTCTGTCTCTGGTGGGTCCTCTTGCTCCCCCCACCCCCGGCTATACCCCACACCCCAGCTCTTGTATGCATAAATACATCTTTTTTTAAAAAGAAATAATTTTAATGCTCCAGTTGAAATTGACAATGAGAATTTAGCATGGCTTTCCTTTGAAAGCTAGGAATGATTTCCCTGACTGGTTTGATTAGTTTTATTAGTTAATCAAATCCAAGTGGCCTTGTAGATGACTCAGCTCCCCAGTCCTTATTTTGTAAAGAAAGAAATTGGGTGATTTGCTTAGGTCACAGAGCTCTCACTGATCTTATCAGGACTGAGTGAGTAGAATGCTAAGTCAGGCATCTTGTGAACTCGAGTATCTGCATCTAAGTAAGGCAAATGAATAATCTACATTTGAAATGTTGTGGATGGGTGGATTCTAAAGTGTTACTGAATTCTTCCTCTGGATGAGTGAGTTCCTTGTCAATGGAGAAGTTCTTTCTAGAACTGAATGCTCCCTTTTGGGATGTGGTGGAGCATTTGCTTCATTACATTGATCTTTGATGTCCTTGATAATTCTCAGATTTGATACTTGTATAATAGAAAATAGGACTTTACATTCTGGACATGGTACATTTGAATTTAAAGTGGATGGACACCTCAGTTTCATTTGATCTCATGTATTTCTGAGAATGATGTTTAAAGTGGAACAAGTGATTTAGTGACTGTATAGTTAGACTTCTGACAGAAAAGTAATGGTACTATTTCCAGAATAATACTGGAAATACTATTCAGAAAATATGCTGAATAGTATATTCAGAAAAGGTACTATTTCTAAAGATACGGGTAGGGCTTAGAGGAATTACCAACGTACAGAGCAGTTTCCTACCATTTGCCATGTCTAGGCACCATTAACTCCTAGGCTTGAAGGCAAGGGTGTGGGGAGGAAATGGATACTAGAGTGAACTAGGCAGCTTTATGAAGAGAGTTACTGCTGAAAATTGTGGCCTTGATAAACGGACTCATGCAATACATGGCAGTCTGGCAGAGAGGGAGCCAGGAGCAAGCACACTGACCGTACCTTCCTCTAACTTCCCAGTCCAGCTGCCTGACACTGGCCAAACCAGCCAGAAGTCAGAAAACAGGCAGCTCTTTGATGCAGCCCATGAGTCGGCCTCCTGGAGCACAGAGCGGGTTGGGGAACGCCTGAGAGTAGATACAGAGGAGCAAAAGGGAGGCACACGCATAACCACCAGCACTTAGGCCATGGTGACCTATGTTCTAGTCTCTTTTTCCTCCCTTGATTCATTACCTTTTAGTGTATCCTTAGGTCAGGACAGAATCAGACCTCTTGTATTCCTCAGATAATTACGGGGAACAGCCATAACGTGAAGTTTACTATTGAAGTTAATTAGCTTTCAAGTTTTAAAATAACCTAATTTGGGGGCCTCCCTGGTAGCACAGCGGCTGAGCACTGCGCTGTGGAGCTGTCGGCAGCGCGCAATGCCAGTTCGACGCCCAGCCGGGGGGAATCCCACATGGTGCGGCAGATCTCTCCTGCCTCTCCCGCTGCTCTCCTCAGCAGTGTATTTCTGATCTGCCTGTTCTGCTCCCCACTCTGTCTCTGGTGAACCCTCTCGCCGCCCCGCGCCTCTGGCCTGTACCCCAGCTTGTATGTATAAATAAATAAATCTTTTAAAAAAAACCCTAATTTTGTACTGTAGCAAAAAAATTAGGGTCTGAGTGACTTTAGCATTTATTACCTAGAGTGGGTCCGAGCAAGTTTCAAACTTGGAAGAATCACAAGCAAGGATCAGCTCTTGCTCTGGTTTCACAAAGATAGAGTTCACTTAAGAGTTATGGGTAATAAGTTTTGAGAGCCCTGACACTGAGACACACAGAAAGATTATGTTTTGTATGCTATATAGTGTTAACAGCCCTGAAGACAAGTGGGTCTCATCTTTATGTTCTGATTCCCAGCGCGAGTGCATCTCTATCCACGTGGGGCAGGCAGGTGTCCAGATTGGCAATGCCTGCTGGGAATTATACTGCCTTGAACATGGAATTCAGCCTGATGGTCAGATGCCAAGCGACAAAACCATCGGTGGTGGGGATGACTCGTTCAACACATTCTTCAGCGAGACGGGAGCTGGCAAGCAC